>PVJX010006272.1:0-78840 GCA_004027295.1 Dolichotis patagonum
CTTTGAAGAAAAAGAGACACTACAATACCCAGTGCTGATTCCATAATGTCATGATGTGAAATCCAGCAAAACTATCACTTTTTGTTCAAAGTGATTTTAGCTTGCTTTGTCTTGTTTAAGTTCAACACATATGAAGGTATGGACAGCTGTTTTGAGGAGAATGAGAGATACTATGACAGCCATTCTTGGCTTCCCTAACGTCTGGTCTTGGAGACCTGAAATGCCCTCCTCGTCCTATTCAGATCAATTCCATACTATGTTGTTTCATGTGAATTCCCTATATGTGACAATATGGACAACTATTTGGAAGAAAACAAGAGTCAATATGATAGAGAGTGAATATCTCCAATTGTCTAGTTTTGAAATTTATGTCTCTTACATTGCTTTCTTGTGATCCACTTTGTTCTGTTTTTTTATGTTTAATTTTACCCTATTGATATAATTGCATGTATATTTCAGTGGGTAAGATGGATGACCATATTGCTGTTTTTGTCAGATCGTGGAGCAGAACTGTTAACAGTCTTACTGTTTGAATGTCTATTTTACATGTTTTAACTTTGTAATTTGAACAACTATTTCCAAGAAGTCAGTATGTAATTTGTCAAATAATAATTTCTTAGGATTTTTTGTTGTTGTACTTTTCCTTTTTTCCTTGGAATTCTGTATTGTTGCTACCCTTTATTCTGTTTTGTTTTGTTTTTTCTCTTTAAATAAAAATTTAAAAAGATAGGTAAACAAGACATTAAATTATCATTATTCACAAATGACATGATACTCTACATAGAAGATTCCCAAAACTGCACCAAAAGGTTTTAGATTTAGTAAGCATGTCTGTAGCATAGCTGAATACAAAGTCAACACTCAAAAATCAATAGCATTCCTATCCACAAACAACAAACTCACTGAGAGAGAAATTAGGGAAACAACACGCTTTACAATAGCAATCCAAAAAATGAAATATTTAGTTATCAATCTAACAAAGAAAGTAAAATATCTATACAATGGAAATTACAGTACTATGAAAAAGGAGATTGAAAAGGGTATCAGAAAATAGAAAGATATTCTTTGCTTGTGGATAGGAAGAACCAAGACAGTGAAAATGGCTGTACTCCCAAAATTGTTAATGCCATCCCAGCCAAAATACCATTAGCATACTTCACAGATCTAGAGAAACCATTTCTACATTCCAGAAACATCCCTAAAATTTGGACCAGAAGAGATCTAGAATAGCAAAAGTATTTCTGGGCAGCAAAGGCAAGGAGGGAGACATCACAATTCCTGACTTCAAATTATACTACAAAGCTACCCTAATAAAATCAGCAGTGTACTGGCAAAAACAAAACAAACAAAACAAAACAAAACAAAACAAAACAAAAAACAAAAAAAAAAAAAACCAGACCTAAGGATCAGTGGAACAGATTAAAAGTTGCAGACACAAATACAAATACAACCAGTCACATTATCTTTGACAATGGAGTCAAACATGTTCACTGAAAGAAGCATGGATTCTTTAATAAATGGTGCTGAAAGAACTGACTTTCCCCATGTTGAATACTAAAGCTAGATGGATGTCTATTTTTTTATAGAGTAGAATATATTTATTTAGAGAAAGACAGTTTCTGTTTGAGACACAGAAGGGGTCCCAAGAGGTTTCCCAAAGACTCTGTCTCTTCTAGGGACTTTTATAGAGCAAAGCCAGGAGATGAGGCAGATCCAAAGTGGGAAAAATGAGAACTCAGAAAGTGGGCATAAGGTGGGACATAACTGTGATCAACCAATAAGATTATAAGTGTAATAACCCAGGAAAGATTGATTAAATCAGGATCCAATAGGGAAGTAAGTCGCAAGTCATGGGCAAGCAGGAACAAGCCCTTTGCCTGTAGGGGTTTGGATTAGTGACTTCTTCAGGCTTCTTCAAGGTGATCAAGGTGTCAAGATGATACACCTATTTAGAATATCAACCCCTGAGTTTATACTTAGGATGTGGGTGCATTTGCTTTGCCTTTTCTCTTGAGATCTGGCCCATAGCAGAGATGTCTGTCTCCACCAAGGTTGCAAGGTTTCTGCCCTTCTACATTGGCTCCTTTAAGGGCCTAGCCCTGTCTGACTGCCTATAATATTTCTATCTAAGTCAGTTGCCTAAACATTCCTCCTTCTGAAGAAGTAACCCAAATTGCCATGAGAGAGAAGTGAGTGATTGACCCATATGGCTTCCTCAGACTGAAGGGGATTGTAGTTGTTGATTGACAGTCAGAGATACTCTGTAGAGGTCCTATTTAAAGGCATTCAATAGAAACCAGGCATTTTCATCTGTGTAGGCATCTTTCTTCTGTCAAAGCTGTCTGTGTAGGCAAAGCCAAAGAAACAATTAAGGATTCATGGGTCAAACAATAAAATCATCAGGATAATTGTAAGTACAGTTAGCAAAGCTTTCCACCAAGAGGAACTAGCAATGGCTTTTCATAAGGAGGATAAGGGTAAGGTCCAGGAAATCTTAGAATGTGACTTGTCATTGATTTGTTGTATAATATCTGGAACAGCTATTTAGATATTAGCAGATGGATCAGGAATATACATGCGACATGAAGTTTTTATAATTGCACAAGTATCTCCTGTGTTGCTGGTAGAACATCTAGTGCCATCTGATTTTGAAGGATAGTCGGTCTCATTAATTTTACTTCCTTATCAACTTAATCTGAAGCCCTTTATAACTTATACTGTCTTATTATGGCTGATCTTATTTGAATCTGGTTTGTTAGATTGCTACTTTGTATTGACTGATTTTATTTAATCTGTTGTGATGGATAGCATCAAGTCTAAGGGTATAGGCAACTACACTGAAGATGACAAGATTCACTAAGATACCCACTCTGGTTTGATTATTACTTGCTTTTGAAGTCTTATAATGTCTTTAATGCTTTGTTTTTATTAATGTTGTTATATACTGCTGAGACACCATGGTAACCATTGTAGATCACCTTGAAAAAAAAATTTTTACTTCTTAATTTTGGAGAGACCAGATGCTGTATCATTTAAGACCCACCAAGTATAAGCCTCCGTATGTGTCACGGAACACTCTGGACAAGATCTGGTAGATCCCAGTAAAAAGAATCTAAAGGAATTTAGCATTTTTGTTACTGGTATTATCTGTATGATTAATTGGGATTTGCCATCTGTAGTAAAAAAATTTTAATCAAAGCATGTATAATCAAAATATATACACAAAGGCATGTATAATCAAAGCATGTGCATTAGAACGAACAGGTAAGTTTAGAAACTGTTTTTAAGGGATAGCAATTGAACCCATTCGCTCTTCGTGTCTTTATTGATGGAGTCTGGCATTTTGTCATAAATCCCTCTAGCTTTAGTTGTAATTATCTCTTAATTTTTCACAATGTAGGAGGACCAGATTAACATATTATTTTGATCAATGAAAAGCTTTCTTTATGTTTTTGTACATGAACAACAATATGTACTATATTTGTAAAAGCCAGTCTCAGCATCATTTTGGTTAGTTGGCAACCTGGATATATATCATAGCATTTTGACAGGATAAAATCCCTCCAGGATTGGAGTTGGGCTTTTAGGCATAACTAAAAGGAAAGAATGAAGAGAAAGTTATCCCAGTTACATTTGAAGCAACATATATTTTGGTGACAGTTTATTGAGATACAATGCCTGGAAGGAAAACCAGAGTTGAGAAGGACAAAGACACATGTGCCAATGTTCACCAATTGGCTGCTTTTCATTGCTCATCATGATTACTCAGGGCTCCTCCATGGAGGTGACAGGTAGAGAAGACAATCTGGCCAGAGGGAGGAGATGAGTGCCCCAAGGTCCTTCAGTCATGTTGGACCAGCTGATAGAATGAGTCTGAACTCTGGGGCTTTGTCCTCAGAGAGCAACCTCCAGTGATCACATTTGCAGTTAAGGGATGGCCTAGGAGGCCTCTTACAGCAGTCTCTGTTAAGGTGGCTTGGCTTTCCACAGTAGTAGCAATTGAGTCTAGTCATCAGCGTCTTCTTGGAGCCACAAGAATCAGTTTCTTTTAAGGCCACAAGGGCAGCCACTTTTTGGTCTCTTTGTTTTCTCTCTTTGGTTTTCTCCCAGTCCTGATTATAGAATACTAAGGAGGCAGTTTTTACTAAAGTATTAAGGAACTATCTAGAACAAAGGATATCTTTTGTAACTTTTTCTAATATCTGGGGTTGACCGGGTAACAAACATGTCTTTAAGTAGAATTTGTTCCTCTACTGAGTCAGAATCTAGGGAAGCATGCCTCAAGTAAATGATTTAAGAAGTCAGAGGGGTTTTCATCTCTCTCCTGAAAAATAGCTGACAATTTAAAATAATTAGAAGTCTTAGTTTTTGTCCTTCTCTAATCTTCAAGAATTCACATTTGAAAATGTCTTCTGCTCTAATTTCCTGTCTGGTTGCTAGGCCAATAGGGAACTGCTTGTGCTCCACTGGGAACTGGTTGTTCCACTGGCAATCTTCCGGCTGCCTAAAATTAACAAGATGAGATTCATCTCCAAAGGCAAGAGCTAGATGTCAATGTTTGATTTAAGGTTAACATTACATTTTTCTAATCTACCTCATAAGTCCTCTAAAGACATTAATATACTTATCAGGATCATCTTAAAATTTTCCTAGTTCTATCTTAATTTGTTTTAAGCCACTGAGAGAAAGAGACCTATGAATTGGCAAAGTCTCATGAGAATCATATTTATACCTTGAGCATAAATAAGAATTATTTATTAATGTTAAAAAAATTAAACATAAAAAAGTTTGACTATTTTTTCTCTTTTTTATAGTATGCCTTCAGTTGCAAAAGAATATCATAATTAATACTTCCTTCTGCATTCCATTTTGGCTCTAGGGGATATGTAGGCCATGCATATGTGCAGAGAAATATCAAATGTCTTTTTTTCAACAAGGAAGAGTTGAACATCTACCGGTGCTTAAGAATGCATTCCAGAGGAATAAGGGGCTTTGGAATTAACTTGCCCATGTCTTTAATGTAAAAAGCAATATGTAAAGGTATGAGACCCGTTTTTTTTCAGTACCAGGAATCAAACACAGGACCTTTCACTGAGCTATGTTTCTAGCCCTGTAGTGCATGAGACTTTGACACTGAGTTGCCTGTCTATGCAAAAAGGAAATAATTAGGAATACCTTTCTTATTCCTGTATAATAATGTCCTCAATGCATCCCTTAGGTTGATTGCACACCAGGGCAGGTGGATGCCATCTGGAGAGAGTAGAAGACAGAATTCAACCAGTCTATCCATCCTTGAAGTGGCATGCAATTTTGTCTTCTCTTGTAGCTTATGAACATTGTTTCCATTGTGACAGGAATGTTTAAAGAAGGAAGCATAATTTTGTAATAAACAATTGCTTTTTTTCAGTGGAAGACAGCATATGTAAAAAGGAGAGTTGGAAGGAGTTAAGAGTGCTTCCCAGGTTGTAAGGAGCTTACCTCTAGAGATAGAACAATTGACTAGAGGAGCCTTGCTCCATGTACTAGAATGAAGGCGTCTCCAGACACTTGTGTCGTCCATCTAATTACTTAGTCAACTTTTCTTAGTAACAGGACAAGGCTATGCTTTATTTAAATTTTTATATCATTGAAGCTCATAGGTTAAACATATTTATTATATAGTAATCATATTTTATATGCTAGCAAAGATGCATCACTCTTCCATGCACACATACACATAAAAGGCTATTTACTCTTAGTTAACATAGGTAAGGTACAAATGGAAATCATTCCTCTACTAGTTGCTGTGAAATGTAAACAATTGTTACAGGCTGCCTCAGCCTAATCTCTGGAAGGAGGGATAGTCTAAGTGATCTTAAAATCCACTGAAAAGTTTAGGTAGAGTTTTTCGTCTACTAAAAGTGAAATAAGTATGATAGATAAGTGGAGATTTGTCTGTAGTTGGGGAGCCAGTTTCTACTGAGGAAACTTTGGGTGTCCTGGCCATGACCTCTAAATTGTTCTCAGTTTGTATTGGCTCACACAACCAGAAGTCAGTCTCCAGAAAAGAATCCAGCTGTCTGTCTAATCAACTTTCATTGACTCCATTGGTCATTGGTTTCATTGGGGTTTAACAAAGTGCTGCTGGGGAAACCTGTCCTCTGCTTTTAAGAGTGGTAGCTGTAGGAGCATTTAATTAGCTCATAGAGTTCTAAAGAGATAGTTAAAAGCCTGAGCAAGATTACTGCCTAGGGCTTTGTAAATTGACACTTTACCTTTAGAGGTATATTCTACAGAGATTTTTAAAATGACATTTCTTTATAATACTTCAAAACAAAAATAAATTAGGAAAATTTTAATATGTGTACTAAAGGATGTTTTACACTAGGTACCATAGTACACACATGTAATCCCAGCTAGACAGGAGACAGACAGGAGGGTCACAAGTTCAAAGCCAGCCTGCACAACTTAGGCAAACTATTTCAAAATTTTTTTTAAAAATGGCTGATGTACAGCGGTAGAATGTACCTGGGTTTCATCCTCAGTACCACCAGAAAAAAATGGAAAGAAGAGACTACTTTAAACTATCTTGAGCTAAACATTAAGTGAAAAGTTTTCTGTAAACTAATCTGGAAAAATGTGCACGGTGGACAATGGTGACTTTTTCTCTCAGTATACAAAATCTGTAAATCTCATAGCAGTTTGTAAGTAGTATTAGGTGATTCATAACTATATTATTCTACACTTAAAAGGTAATTCTAGAAAGTAAGTCAGAATAAACATTTAGTACGGTAATAACACCGGAATAGAAGCAAGCCCACCAGAGAAGAATAGAAGTCCGATTTCTTTTGTAGTGTGTCCAGAGGTCTGGATATAAGAAGAATTAATATACAGTACTATGTTGGAAGTAAATACATTCCTATTTTATATTACCAATAATAATACATTTATTCATTGGACTAGAACAGACTGCATAAACAACCAGAAAGAAACATTTGAATGAATACCTGCAATGTTTAGAAATATAAAACAGAAAATTTACAAGAGGATATTTGTTCCAGAACACACATACAAATTCATGCCAAAGCTATATGGTGTAAACTTAAATTGTTCCATGAAATGCAACTAATAGATAGTATTAAAACATTTTACATTATCATAAAGTGCCTCCCAGCTCTGGGCAGTGTGCGAAGCATTTGGTCTCATTCAACCTTCATGATACCTTTAACCATTGTTATTTCTGTTTCACAGATGGGGAAACTGAGGCTTGACTCCTCAGTTCAGCATTTTTCAAAAGTGTGTAAGGAATACAGAATTATACTGTCTCAGACTATGCAGGTAGTGCAAGCAGTTTAGGACATCTGCAGGTGACTCTGGCATGAGGATGGCTCTGGTTTAAGTTACCCAAGGTCCTGAATAGTAGCTGAGCCAAGACCTAGCCTATAACCTGTTGATATACAGAAGGCTCTAAATGTGTGCTCTAGGGAGTAAGCACTCTTCTTGCTTATAAATGAAAATAACAGAGTTAAGTATGACAATGGCATTGTGCAAGGTGCACATAAGTCAGCTCAGAATGTGGGAGGTGTCTAGAATTGTAGACAGCCATCAAATCCCTCTGCACTCACAGCCATGGCGGTTTCTGTCCTAGTTGAGGGACAATTTGTGTCAGCGTCCCCCACTGTTCAAAGTGCCATTCCTCCAAAGTTCTATCCCTCCCCACTCCACACACAGCTGCAGCATCCCCTGGGATGGTCTAGAGGACTTGTCCTTCTGTGCCCTGCTGTGGCTGTCCCCTCTGCCTGGGTATAGTCCTTGGTCCTACACAGGGCCCCTCAAGAGAACAGCTTGCTGTGGACTCCCTGCCCCTGAAAACACCTAATTCTCCACCAGGGCTTGGCACCCCCATGAGTAGCTCGCTTGTGGTCATAAGTAAGTCCTGCCAGCTACCATTTGGCACATTCTGCTTTTGTTGTCCTTCCCTAATTTTCCTATTTTCACCTGTTCACTGTACCACTGACTCCACCCTTTAGTCAATCACTTCTGCTGCCGCTTCCTGAAAGCTTCCCTGCTTTCCGGGCATAAGCCAACACAGGATTCCCGGGCATGGCTTTGACCTAAAGGTTTAGACATGTCCTAGCACAACCAAGAAGAAAGCTTCCACCCTCGCATGGCTCGCTTGCTTTAACAAGTGGAATGGATAGCGAGGAAAGGGATCAATAAAAACCAGAGAGGAGGCTCTGCTGTACCTTTCCTCTGCAGATGCCCATGTGGGGATCATCCTTTGCTTCTCTCCTAGGACGCCTTGTTCTGGGCTGCTGTTTGCTCTCGGGAGGCTCCTCCTCCATTCAGATCCTTCACCTGCGATTTCAGAGCTCCCTGCAATCAGCACCTGGCCCTGGCTCCTCCAGATCCTGGGTGACAATGCTGAGTGGGACAAGGCAGACTGCTGTTACCTCAGCCACTTCCAGGGTTCAGTAGCTCCTGACCCAACGCCAAAAAGGTGAGACTCTGCTTAGTGTCATGGTTGTCCAGAAATCTCTAATCTCAGGGAAGATGTGATTTAAGATACCAATGGGTTCATAGCTGCTTGGATTCATTTTTGTTCTATGAAGAAAAGGAATCTGTAACCAGAGACAGCACTGCTATCTGATTAACCTTGGTATTAAATGTAATTTCAGTTTGGGAGATTAACATTTTTTAGTTGAGGAAACTGAGGCCTAGCCAAGTTGGTTAATAAGTTAAGTAGCTCAGGAATGGCCTGGATTAAAGTCATGTCTGCTGCTCTTACATCACATCACAGTCATTGACACTGACCCCAGGGAGTGATGATCCTTATTCCCTGTGCCAATTCCTTGTGAGGAGTGCATGCATAACATACGGAGATACTGGAGCTCAAGGCAAGATGATCCAAAGGGGATATGCATGTGGCAACCACGTGAGCTGCTAGACAAGGTCAGTTACAGGTTGGTGGGGAGAACTACCAAATTCCCAGCAGGGTCCCGCTGTGGCACAAATTCACAGTGGTGCTCAACCGTCCCTACCTACTGTCAGCAAGACTGGCATAAAAGAGAAAAGAGCACAGGCATTGTTACGGTGCTGACCAAAGAGTGTGCCACCACTGGCCCCGGGAAGCCATGCCAACAGGAGCTGCTGTCACTGGATGTGGTGATGGAATCTATCCCCAGCCAGAGCTGCCTTCATGAGACTCAATTTTAGCAGAGCCGTGTGGAGGCTGCCCACACTGCTCAGCCCTGGGACACAGTCCAAGGCCACCCTTGGGAGCCCCAGATAACGTGGAGCCTCAGGAGCCCTGGCTCCCACATGATTTCCAAAGCAAGTCATATTCGTAAGCGTAGAGTTTGTTGATACTTCAAGGGACTTCTCCTTAGAATGAGTAACGCATTCACCAGTGAGATGGAGGCGTCAGAAGCACTGAAACTGGAGGCTGAGGGCATTTCACAGAGAATTTCAGCTCTGACTGGGATCTGTGTTAGGGGAGTCCGGACAAGAAGAGTTCCATGGTGTCACTGCCATCAGCTTTGGCACTGTGTACAGAAAAAGGTCTCTTGGAAACGCGGGGACCATCAATATCACTAGGCAAGTTTTCTCCCTGGGATCTGGTTTTAGCCTTTGGTGCCTCACTGCTCCTGACATCTACATTTGGGGTGAAACCTGATTCTCTCCTCAGATTTCTGGATGTTTCTATGAGGCTGGCCTGGCTTTCCATTCCCCAACTTTTTCCTGGGAGTTGTATTTACAGGCCTCTGCCCAGGCTCCCCTGGCTCCTCATGGCCAGCTGTGCTGACCTGCAGTGCAGCCCCTTTTTTGGCTCTTCTGTTTCTGTTTGGGGCTAGTCCTGCAGTCCCCTCAGTGTTCCCCGCCTGCCCAGGCACTTCACTCTTCACTCTCACACGAAAACACCCTTGGCAGTGTTTACACTCGCTAAGCTACCTTTCTCCAGTGCCTGCGAAGTTCTCAGGGAAAAACTTAGTCATTAGAGGAAGCTTCTTTAAACTCTATCATTCTGTGGAGTTTCCAGGTAATTACTGTGAGCTGCGGCGGCAACACTGCGGCCTCAGAGCAGCCTCGAATTACCTCCCGCATGCAGGCCAAGAACATTCCCGTGGCACCAGACAGAGTTTCCGAGGGTGGGCGGCCACTGCTAACCCTTCCCTCGCTGAACATGTACTGCAAAGCATTTCTTGGCCCACAGGTTCCCTGTGGAGGCTCTGTGACACCACACAGCTCCGCATGGTAACAAACACAGCCTTTCACTGGGTCTCGAGCAATGCCTGGCCCCCTCTTCTTTGGCTTGCTTATCTGTGATGCAAAATGTTTTGGAATTCTTTTCCAGTCACCATTTGCAGTCTCACCTACTCACCCTTCTGAGCAACTGGCCCTGGGGGTTGGGTGACCTTTAGGAAACCTGTGAATTTGAAGCAGACACTGTCTTTTGCATATTTTTTTCTTAGCAAATTGCATTTATTTGGTTTACTGATACCTGGAGTATTGAAATTTCTGAAATTTTAGTACCTTTATTAATAATTTTTTTTTCTTTTCTTACTAAAAATATCGTTAGAAATGTGTAGTGAATTTTCACTCCAGGCAACTCCACACGTACTACATTTTCAGATGAAGGTATCAAGGAACCTTAAGAACTATCCTGAAGTAAAATGATTTCAATTTTTTTTTAAAGTGGAAATCTTTTCTCATTGAAGTTGAGAAAATGAGTCACTTCTTATTTTGTTGAGATTCACTTTTTGGGTCAAGAGACTAGATATTCATAGTTAATGCTGAGCTACTTTATGGGAGATATTGTATATCAAAAGTTTTGATTTTTTCCTCTTGTCACTTTGATTTTAAAAATGGAAAATATGCTCTAAATTATATCAGCAACTAAATATAGGACATACAAATGCATAAGTGGGGCACAAAACCCACAAGATCTGGGAAGTGATATATTATCTAATTAGCTTTACCATCTAATTATTTAGCTGAAGAAGCTATGCACAAAACAATGGTTAATTAATTTAAACATTTAGGCTTTTATCATAAATATGTATAAAATAATAGGTTTAAGAAATGAATTCTTTTCACCTCCATTAGGCCTATTTACTTATATACTAAGAAACTGAGTTGTATAATTTGTTGAATTTTTCATCACTAAGTACCAGATTTGGATATCTGGTTCTGTTATGGTACTACCATGAGATCAAGTCTTTTATAGATACATGGAAAAGGACAAAAACTGGGGAAAATGGGAAAAACAAACTTCTCTGGTTGAGTACTAACATAATAAACCAAAAATCATCTTTTGTTGAAAACTCCCAGGTTATCAGATAAGAATGTCTCATCTGTGACTTCTTCACTAGGGTTTTTCCATTCCCTTCTGCCACTTAGGATTTTAGTAGCTTGGAGCTGCTCTCAAGGCCTACAGCTTTGCTTCCAAAAAAGACAGACTTGATTTTAAGGAGGCAACAGAAATCTGCAGCTTTGCAACACTGCTGTTTATGGGAATTAAGTATTAAAATTTATTACAGTAAGATTGCAATAAATTAAAGACTTGGTTTATAACTCCCAGGGCAAAGAAACTTCAAGTATATAACTAATAAAATAAACAGGAATTAAAATTATATACTAAAAAAATCTGTTAACCAAAAGAAGTCAATAACAGAAGGACAGAGAAACAAGAGAGATTTAAGATACATAGAATGCAAATACAAAAATGTACATTATATTCTCCCTACACAAGGTACATTATACATTCAAAGACACAAGTTCAAATTAAAAGGTTGATGAATATATGCCACATAAACAAACTAACCTTACAGGGTGTGGGGACTGCCTTAATACTCTATATGTGCATCTCAATTTCTCTGGATCAGGAATCTTGGCATTTTTGGGCTGGACCTCTCTTTGGGATCTCACAGAGTTGGTATCCAGTGTCCAATAGAGTTGCAGCCTATTCTGAGACTTCGGTGGAGAAAAATTTACTTCTAAGTTTTAATTGTGGACAGATTTTAGCATCTGGCAGCTGTTGGACTGAGAGTTCAGTTTCTTACGCACTGTTGGCTGGAGGCCACTCTTAGGACTCCAACATGCCAACTTCTGCCTCAAAATCAGCAGGAAGAGAGTGAAAGTCTAAGGGTCAGTATGGCTATCTGACATATGTAGAAAGTTTCACTCAACAGTATTAGAATGTCTGGTTTTTTTTTCATGAGGCTATCAAGCCTTTGTCAGATAATAAATGAATATTGCCAGAAGGTAATAAGTATATGGAAATTTGTGACTAAGCAAACTAATACATATGGAAACTTCTTTGACTTGTTAGCAAGGCGACTTAGAAAAATTATAGCTAACATTGTAACAGAAAATCCCTGTTCCTTTCAGCCAGTATGCTTCAGTTTGTTAGTTGCCCAGGAAATAGTTCGGGTTCTCACTCTGGTTGTTCCTGTCTCTTAGAAATGGCTGCTCACTGTGGTGCATAGCTGGTCACTATGATGCACATAGTATAAACCAATCCCTAATTGATAAGCCATTCTGCCTCTGTACTTCCTGCTTGCTTATCTTATATAAGTCCTAGACCACCAGGTATCAGTGCCCACTGGTATAAAATAAGACTGCACCAAACTCTTGGGTGTCATTTGGTGTTTCTGTTTACTGTTGCAACATCAGGCTTAGTAGTCGAGCCTGAAATTTTCCTTCCAGATAGGAAAGAAACTTCCAAACTTCCAGACAGTTTGTTACTCACCAGTTCCATTCAGCATTGTGCTGGAGGGTCTAGCCAGAGCAGTTAAGGAAAAGAAAAGAAGCTAAAGACATAGAATGTTTTAGAATGGTGTCCTTCCTTAGTAGGCCTGACTATCTTTACTGTGTTTTTCACGCATTGTAATAGAAAATGTTCCCCCACCCCACACACACAGCCAATATGCTTCAGTTTGTTAGTTGCCCAGGTAACAGTTCCAGTTCCAGTTCCTGTTACTTTAGTCTCTTAACAATGGCTGGTCACTATGATGCATATTGTAAGATCCAATCAGAGTGAGCCAAGTAGTCCATCTCTGTACCTCCCCTTCACAAACCCATTAAATACCTCCCTCCCTGGGCCTTTAAGGCCAGACATTTTGAGGGACAATTGATTCCCTGTCAGTGCCCATCGATGTAAAATAAATGTGCCTCTAAATCTTGGGTGTCATTTCAGTGTTTCTGTTTGCCATTACAAAATTAGACTTTTTTTTCATTTGGGACAGAATTCCTAACAACAAAGTCTAGCCTGGTCAAGTGCGATCCACACATGTGCTTCTGTGACATTCTGAATTTCTCTAGCTATGACTTCTATCACATTAAGTTACAACTGCTTCTTAATTGCCTATGTTCTGCAAAGAACTTTAGTTTCAGTGAAGCAACCCTCTAGGTTCCAGAAACAGTATGGGACTAGAGGAGGATCCCAGAGGAAACACAAGAAGATCCATGCAGAACCTTTTATGAAACGTATAAAAATATCACTTGACATAATAAGTGAGTTTAGCAGGAAAACAGAATACTAAATCAACAATAAGTGAGTACCTCAATTGTACTTTTACATAAATAATCCAACAATGCAATTAAGAAAATGAGACCATTTGAAAAGAGTATTTCTGGAATATTGTTTAGAAAGAGAAAGGAGGGATTCATGTGAATGACAATTCCTCCAGGAACTGAGAGAAAGAGAGAGAGTTTGAAATAAAGGTATAGGAGACACAAAACGATTGTGTTTGAAGACTTCTATTACAAAGAGACAGGTTAACAAGAGAAACGCATAACAAATTTACTTAACCAAAATTTTATATCACATAAAAGCCTTTAGAAATGAAGATCTAAAGGCCCAGGGAAAGCTATCTGTTTTCAGGCTTGGGTCTAATGAAGCAGGACAACAGTGTAAACGTGTGATTGCACAGAAATGTGTGACCAGATGGTGACAGACTGTGACAAGGGGCAGCAAGGCTGGGTGTCCAGATTCTCCTTGGCTTCTGTATGAAGCATCCCTGGCCCCCAGGCATGGGGCAAGATCCATTTGGAAGGACATTTTTCAAGGGAGAAGGGAGAAGATAACCTTTCCTGGCTTTATGGCTCATGTGTGGGGGAAGAGATTCTAGATTTCTATGAATAATACCAGGCAGGAAACAGGTGAGAGAGGAGAGGATCAGAAAGAGAGATTCTGAAGCCCATATCCCATCTCATTCTTCAACTTTCATTTTTAGACACTTTTCTTTATCTCTTATTTGATAGACAATTTCATCTGTTTTTGGCAACCACCTCAGGAAACAAAGTCTGTTCACATTGAATGAACTCAGGTTTAGGTAAAATAGAAGTACCTTACAATTAAAGTATTCCAGAAAACCACTACCAAGAGGTAAAATGATAAAAATTCTGTGGATCAGGATACTGAATGAGTTCCATTCTTTTCCCTTTTGTTTGGTGTCAGATTGCTGGTTTTCCCTGTGATTGTGGGCTATTAGTCTTCAAAGACCATTATCCTGGGGAAGGGAAAGTTGCAAAAAGACAGGTTAAGGTGTCACAAATTTCATTGCTTGTATGGGGACTCACTGACATCTTTCCTAGAATAAATTCTCCATATATATTTTTTAAACCTTTAGTCAATTCTCAGAGTCCTTAAAAATTTGATTCTGATATTTTTTTTCTTTATCATTTTTTTACATTTCTTTTATGGAATAAAAGATTTTTGGAAGTCTCTAATTTTCACTGATGTAACTACATAGTATGAGTTTTTAAAAGGGCATCTCATGCAGAGATATTGAGATAATTATAAATAGCTATGAAGTAAGACATTGCAAAGGTATAAATAACAATTTTAAAAACTTGCTCATGTTTGTGAAAACTACATTGTGTAATTGGTCAGTGGCTCAAAAAGAGTTATTTTTAGATCAAAGGGCAAAGAATACCAGATAGATCTATAAGAAGAGATGGAATTGTCTCCACACTTTTTGTACTTCAGTTCAGACACAGTCTATTCTTACCTTTTGTAAGCGTGCAATTTTACTCTTTTTTACAGGGCACTGAGTTTGCATTTCTCTTGCATAGAATAGAGTACTCCTTTAATATGGTTGACTATTTTCACTTTGATTTTTCAAGATTGAAATTAGACTAACCTGGTCAAGAGTGATCTTTTCTCTGGCATTCTGAATTTCTCCAGTTACTTCTGTCACATTAAGTTGCAACTACTTCTTAATTGTCTGTATTCTACAATAGAACTTTAGTTTTGATGTAAGAGAAATATAACTCCTATCCTACTAGACGTCAGATGTGCTATGTCTGTGTTCCCAGAAGTCAAATGAATTCCAAGCAACCATGGAGCTTAAGAAAAGGCAAGATTGATTGAAAGATATCTCTTGAGGGACAGGTGGGGTCCTGGAAGTGAGTTGCCACCAAGGCCCTTTGTCAGGGATAATTTATGGAGTAAAGTCATAAAGTGGGTACAACATTAGGTAAAACCGTAACAGCCTATAGAACTACAAGTTCAAGTGCTGAGGTAATACTGATCCAATAGGGTAGCAGGTCACATAACAAGTGTGCTTGGAAAGGAAAACGGCATTTTAGGAAGGGATGGGTCCAATGCTCTGGTCACCTACCTGGGCAGCTGATGCTTTTCTGAACTTCCTGGACTGGGTGGTGCTAATTACAGTATAATTTCAAGTTATTGCTCTCCCTTAGAGAGGCATGCAGGCCTGACTACCACATCTTAATCCTGAGGACTGGCCTTCAGATGCGCCTCCAGCCACAATTCTAGTGTCTTTATTTTTCATTGGCTTCCTTGAGATCTCAGTCCTTCTCTGACTATGTATTAAGTTCTGACAAACTTAGCTGCCTATAATATTTTTGGTGAAAGCAATTCTCTAGGACTCAGAAACAGTACGGTGAGTGGGGAATATTGTTACATCCCAGACAAGAAGACCCTGTAGTTCTCAAAGCCAGAGTGTGGGGATAAGGAAAATTTAATTTGAATGAGGTATTGGAGTGGAATTTTTGATATCTGAAACTTGAAAATAGTGATTTTAAGAATGGCCCAGAAAAATAAAGGAGTCAAAACAAGATTTCATCTAAGTGCATTTAAGAGCAACTCAAAAGAATCAAAATAAGAATAAATGTATTTTCTGCTTATAACATACTGAGTCAGTGTTTCAACTATTGAAAGCAAGATAGGATGGTTTGAAAATAATAAAAATAAATAAGAATTATGAATGATTTAAAGATTAAGTAGTTGCTGTCCTAGTAACTGTTCTCTTTGCTGAGACAAAATACCCAACACTCAAAGTTAAAGGAGCAAAGATTTATTGTAGCTCCCAGTTTGTAAAGATTTCAGTTCATAGTTGACTGGTTCCAAGGTGAGATGCATGACAGAGGGACCCTGCAGAGCAGGCAGGCAGAAAGCAGACAGTGATAAATGACAAGTGGCAACATTCTTGCTGTTGCTTTCATCCTATCCAGACTACGCATCCTTAGGAGGGGTAGCACTCACACCCTTAGTCCTAGCATCGTACCATGAATCAATCCCAGTGTCACATTCTCGATCCTAGCCTCAGAGACCCTAGATCCAGCTACCACTGAAAAGCCACACATATGACTGCATGACGCTTTAAGGGAACCTCTAGACACAAGCCATAACATAATCCTTTTGCTATCCCCTCCCAAAATCATACTGAAATTTGATTGCAATATAGCAGTATTAAGGGCAGCTCCTTTAATAAGAGACTGTTAGGCCATAATAACTCCATCCTCATGGATGAACTGCCTTGTCATAGGAGTGTGTTGGTTCTTGTGAGAGTGGACTTCTTACAAGCTTGCCCCCTTTTCTCCCAGTTCTGTCTCCTGCATGTTCACTTGCCCTTCTACCATGTTATGACATAGCCCAGAGGCCTGTGCCAGATGCCGGTGCACCTTCTAAAACCATGAGAAATAAACTTCTTCTTTTTATAAATTACTTAGAATGTGGTAGTCTGTTATAATAGTGGAGAGAATAGCTGTGAGACTGAGGAGATAGAGCCTTATGTGTGTTGTTAGGAGTATGTAGCTGGTTGGAAAGCACCTGGTTAGATTTACCTTAAGGTTAAATCAGTCCTTAAGAAGAGAGTTGGACTTGAAGGAGTTAAATATTGAAGTAATATTAAATGTTAAGTTTTTAGAAGTATATTAAATCATCTAGTTAAGAGTTATGAAAGCCAACAATAAGAACAATTAAAGTAGATGTAAAGAGAAAATTCAGGAGATGTTTCAGAGAAGAACTTGATTATCAATTAAACCTAGTGTGTGGAAAGAAGACTCGAGCATCATACCAAGAATTCTGTGTTAAGATACTTACTAGAATGGTGAACTTTTATGGGTGAGTCATGTTGCTAAAAGGAAATTGCAATTTGGATCAGATATGTGGTGCTTGTATTGCTTCTGGGTCATCAAGATGAAGGTAGATGTTCAGGTCTGAGTTCCAAAAAAGAATTCAAGTGGAGACCTCAGAGTTGAAAATATAATTGCATATGTCTTTATCTAAGATACAGCCATGTTATAGAGCCCAGTTCTAATGAAACCTAATTGCAAATTTTCTGGGTTGAAATTCCTGGAACTGGGCCCTGTGTGGTGGCGTGTTCCTGTAATCCTAGCACTTGGGAGGCTGAGGCAGGAGGATTGCTGCAAATTCAATACCAGCCTGGGCTACAAAGTGAGCCCTAGGCTAGCGTGAACTGCATAGGGAGACCCTATCTCAGAAAGACAAAAAAAAAAAAAATTCCTGGAACATGTTTACAATCTTAATTGCAAAAGATATGGAGTAGGTTATCATTTTTCTTATTTCCTGCCCTTAGCTACTTCCTCTTTTCTTCTCCTAACTGGAATGAGGACAAGTGTGGCCTGCAGGAACAGCCACCATTTTATATCCATTGATAACACTGGGATGACATGAACTGCAAGCTGGGACTGATATAGGAGAAACATAACTTCCAAACTAGATGTCCAGTGTGCCAAGTTCTTATCCTCAGAAATCAAAGAATGAATTCTAAGGAACAAAAGAGGTTAAGAATAGGAGAGATTTGTTGATAGCTCTTGAAAGACAGGACAGGTCCAGAAAGTAGGTTGCCACAGAAGTCATTTCTCAAAGAATGTTTTAAAGAACATAATCATGAGGTGGACACAAAATCACAAGATGGGTCAAACTATAATCAACCTGTAAGATTAAAAGAATAGATGCTTAGCTAATATTGATACAATACAGAAGAGGAGCACATAGCAAGTGTATATGAGTATTACCCTTGGCTTATCCATCATTAATCTTGGCTTATCTAAAACAGGGACAGTCTTGAGGAATGGGTGATCCAAGTGTTTGGGTCACTTACCCTGGTGTCTGATGTATATCTGGACATAGTGGACTGAGTGATACTAATTATATGTAGCCTCAAATTCTGCTTATCCCATAGAGGAGTATGTAAGTCTACCACTGTGATTTAAATTTTGAGATCTTGCCTTCTTCAGATGCACTTCCAACCACTTATGATGTATTCTCATCTTCTGGACTGACTTTCTCGAGGGCCTATTTCTGTCTGACTGTCTAGTAATTTCTACCTAATTTAACTGTCTATAAAAGGACCACCAAACAGAAAATGAAAGAGCTGGGATCCTTGCTGGCATCACCAAAATAACCTGAAATGACTAGCTCTATATTTCTTTTTAAATGATATAAATAGGTATTTAATGCATTATCAATGACTGTTAAGAAGTAAATACAATCAGAACTAATGAAGGCTACTAATTTCTACTTGGAGATTTAATATAATCATGAGTAGAAATATTCAAAGCTCTGAGCTGTTTGGAAGATATTAACTTAGTTGTGGCAGTCTGCGTGTGTTGGCAGCCATGTAAGTCAAAAAGTATACTGTCAGGCAGCTGCAAATCATGGAGACTCTCCTACATAGGTTTCCACAGTCATTGAAGTTGTTGTTTTGGTAATCTGATGAGAAGCTATTCCTATTTTCCATCTTTGTTTATTTTGTAATCTCTTAAATTATCCCTTCAGGACACCTCTTACCATGGGATGATTCCTTACTGCCATGTCTGTTTCAGAGTCACACAAACAACATGATATTTCTGTTTGTATAATAAAACGGTGCTGTCATGGGTTGAATTGTGTCCTCTGAAAAATTGTATGTTGAACTCTAACCTCCAGTATCTCAGAATGTGACTTACTTTAAATAGCACCCTTACAATGTCATGAAGATTGTAGGAGTTGTACTTGAGAGGGTGGAACCCTAACACCATATTAAAACCATCCTTAAAGAAAAAAGAAATTTGAACATGTGCACATAGAATGTAAAGACAAAGGCAGAGATCAGGATAATGTCTCTACATGCCAGGGAATGCCAACAGTTGCCAGAAAACCGCCAGAAGTGAAGGGTGAGGCATGGAACAAATTATTCTACCACTCCAAAAGGATCTATGTTCAGTAACTGGATGTCACAATTCAGCCTTCAGAGCAAGGAGACAATATATTTGTGTTATTTAAGTAACTAAATTTGTAATACTTTGTTATGGTACATTAGCAAATTAACATGGAGTTTTTAGTTTCTTTATCTTTGTTCTGAAATGTTCTTCGTATTCTTTTCTTCAGTCCTTTTCTCTGCAGAGAGTCACTTCTAAGATCTGTTAGGACCTCCATTTTTAACCAGTTTTCTGGGAGATATTCTCTATGATTCATTTCTTGAGGTGGTCGATATTGCATTTATATTTCAAAACCGAAACATTACTAATGGTCTTCCTCTTGGTGATCATGTTGGAAAGGATGATTGGGTTCATTCTTTAAAGTGTGATTCAACATTCCTTCATCTCCTTCCTTGTTCTGCTGCATTGGCAAAGAGTGTGTGAAAATGAACTGCTGTGGAAATTTTATGGTTTTGATGAAACATTTATATTCAAAGTTAAAATAAAACATATAGTTTCAGTGTCATAACAAAGTTTAAATATCCATAACTTAAATTTAACCAACAATATGTTCTAGGAGAGGCCTGATTGAGAGAAAGTTTGGGTTACACTTCAGAGTTTGTGATGAATACTATTTTAGATCATTGAGAGCTAGATAAAATTTGCAAAAGATGAGAAAAGAAATAAAAGGTGGCGTATCCTATACTTTCTTCCAAGAAAGGATAATCTGTCCTGTTTAGAGAGCAGTATGATTTAAAAAGGGGTTCAGCCAGTGGCCGTCTTCATTAGAGCAATTCCAAAAATGACCTGAATATCTACACCCCTGTAGACCCCTGCCAGACCACAGAGCCATTGCAATCTGTTTTCATATGGATGCTTCAACTATGCGCAGAGTTGCACTGAAGGGCATGAGTGAAACTCCATCTGTAGTGGTTGATTGATGTGCCAACCTGAGACATTTAGAATCTTAACTAAATTGGCTTAGCAATTCTACAACCTGAGGTGTAGAAGACCCACCCCAGGGTGGCTCATCACCTGGATGGTATAAAAGGGAAGGAGGAAGGACGAATGACTTGTGTTCTTTGGAGGCGCTCCAGTCTTCCCCTTTGGCTTGGATGTCATCTCCTGGCTTCCAGTGCAGACTCTTTGCCTTGGGTACTTCAGCCGTCTAGCATAGACTTTTCAGCTTTCCAGAGTAGACCTTTCAGCCTTTTGTCAAAGACCTGTCAGTCTGTTGGTACAGACTTGCATGGGACACCGGGGTGAACTCTGGACCTTGGATTGAATCCTTTGGCCTCCAGCATGCAGACCCCCTCTGCACACTTTCTCATCTGACTCTTTGGCTGACCATTGCAAGCCAATCTTGTAATTTCTTACACATTTGTATATCTTATGTTATAGATTTTCTCTAGTAAAACCTAAATACACCATCTTTGCTATAACTTCACTCAATTGAAGCCACATTTATCAATGCTTCAACATGGCCTGTTCTGCACTAATTGTGCAAAGATAAACCAGGCTTGGGTGATATCTGTTTTCATACACATTCTGATGAGGGAGATCAAAAAGTCTTCATGCAATATGTCCGACTTGTAATATATCAGGAGCAGGTATCACATCCTAGTTGTCTCTATGTATTCAACAGCTAGCATAGTTTCTTGTGTATTGTAGATCTTTAATAAAACTGAAAATAACTCACATACTTCTATGTTGTCTACAGGAACCCTTCACCACCTCCAAAGAAACTTTGTCAGGAGACACTAAAGAGTTAGAAAGGAAGCTAAAATGAGAATGTGGTTTAAAAGATATTCACAAGAAAGAAGATTAGATAGTAAAATGTAGATAGAAAGTCTCCCTTTGTTGGAGATTGATGTTAGTAAAGACAAGAAGGCAAGTGGACACAGCTTGATTAAAACCAAAGCAATATTTTGACTAAAGCATAACTCATCTTTGGTGTTTTCCATATGACTTTGCATTTGCTAGAAATACTTATAACAATCAGCAAGGGAAGTGGTATTATACCTGCTACATAGGATTAGCACAGAGTCACATAGGTGCCAATAAACAGTCAGGATTTACACCTCAGCCCCTTCCCAAACAATCTTCCTTGAGGACACAAAGAAGTAGTGCACTGTGGTGAGCTTACACCAGAAAAATGCCATGGTCTGGTTTATTTTCAGTGGAAAGTGGTAGCTTTTTGTCAATATGACATGAACCAAATTCAGTTAGAAGATCTGATGTTCTGATTCTGTTAAACTGCTTTGAAAGAAGGCATTTTATGTAAACATTCTGAACATAAAAACTTTTAATACCAATGAATGTAAAAATAATCCATAGTAAATTTTTATATTTGTAAGTAATCTCAGTTAACATAGGCTCTATGCAATAAACCTAGAAGTAATGCTTTTAATATAGTCTACCTCGCATTTTGCCTATATCTTACAAGGTCTAATTCCAAAGTCAAGCAACAAACTATGTAATTATTAATGTGCACTTTTGGAAAACTATTTAATTTTAATTTTTGTTAAAGTAAATATAGGTTATAATATCAATTCTTATATAAAGATAAAATCTATATTTCTATTATATGTTTAACATATCTATCACAACAGTTAATTTTTTGTAGTGAAAATGATAAAAATTTACATTAGCAATTTTGAAGGATATAATACATACTTATATAGTCAATACGCTATGCAATAAAACACACTGTTTTTTCAAATCTAACCAATGGTTTCTATCCTTTGACCAACACCCTCCTTTTCCTTATCCCTACAAGGACACTCAGATTGCTTCAGTATCCTAACAATTGTGAAAGAACTGCAATAAACACTGAAGTGCAGATAACTCTTTGGCATACCGGTTGCAGTTACCTTAAATAAATACTTATTATTTATTAATATATATGTAGAATTATGTCATAATTCTATGTTCAGTATTTTGCAGGATTTCTATACTGTTTTACAAGAGAGCCATGATAATTTACTTTCCCACCAACTGCATGCAAGCCTTTACCTTTACCTGTATCTTCACCAACATTTGTTATTAATCCTTTTTTTATAAAATAGCCATTCTTATCAGCATGAGGTAATAACTCACTGTCATTATAATTTGCATTTCCTTGATGATTGGAGATGTTGTATGTTATTTTCATTTTTTTTTATCATTTGTATCTCTTTCTGTTTTAGAAATGTCTGTTCAGATCGTTTGTCCATTGTCTGTTTTCTGATTAAGTTCTTTACACATTTTGGCTATTAGTTCTTTAACAGATAGCAAATAGTGAACTGTATAGCAACATTTTGATCAACAACCAACTGTATATGATGGTCTCATAAGATTATAATACAGCTGAAAAATTCTGTAACCTAGGGACATCACTGTATTTACGTTGTCATCAGTGTCACATATTACATATTTATGGTGATACTGGTATAAACAAGCCTACTATACTGCTAGTTATATGAAAGCATAATGCATACAATTATGTATAGTACATAACTGTTGACAATGACAATAATGATTATGTCACTAAGTTATGTATCTATTGCATTATAATTTTATCATTATTTTAGAGTATATTCCTTCTGTTTATTAAAAAAGAGTTATTCATAAAAGAGAACCACTGGGAGCAACTGCGTGAGAGGCACTGTGATGGTCCCTGACTGGCAGTGTCCATGTGGTCGTTCTGGCAGATCAGTCATAATGCTAAGTAAAACAAGCCAGATTTAGAAAGTTAACTACCACGTTTTCTCTAATATGAAAAACCTAAAATATAAATAAATATGCTAAAATGGAGATGATAGGAAAGCTAGAAGGTAGATTCACAGAGTTAGGAAAGGAGCTAGCGGAAGAGAGGCAGAGTGGTAGGGGATTAAAGCAATCCAGTCTACATGTATGTACCAACCTCCAAATAAACATTGCTCTTCAGCATTATAAGCATTCACAAATAAAAAAAATCACATCACTGGTATAAATTCAGGTGTGACTGAAAGAAATTGATTATTACTAAAAGACTTATAACCTAGAGAAAAAGACTTTAAGACCTGAAATAAAGAGCAAAGTACTTAAAATCTACACCCTGAAACACAAAATTTTGTTCTCTAAATCAGACCTAGACTTTAATGTCATTTTCAACCAATCACCATTCCTTAATTTTGTTTAAAGGTCGTATTTGTAGATGTCAGTTCCAGATATTTGTCTTATGAATGTCAAAACTGCAAAAGGAATTGATGTTGGATTGCTTTCAAAATTTTGATAGTAAAACAAATATTTTTGTATTATCACTTTCATTTTTGCCTTTCTCCTTCAGCTGACCATGCAGTTAATTTGGTTATTGTAGCTGAGTGGGCCCCTAAAAGTCACTGTGGGTCTTCCACCCCTTCAATAATCACAAAACAGAGGAGTTAGTGGTAATTAGAGGTGAAGAAAATGAAGTCTATTGAAATAGACTTATGGTAACATGGTAATGCAGGTGGTGACTAGAACTTTCCAGCAGATAAACTTTATTGTTTCCCCTATGCCTCAAACCATTTATCTGCTTTCAGAAATTCCATATTTTAACTATAGTCTTTAAGGGAAAAGAACACTATTTTTTACATGTTAGCGATTCCTCTAAAAGTCAGTGAATATTCAAATTTCATTACTGCTTTTTATATTGCTGTTGCTATATTGTAGTTTATAATGAAACACATGACTAGTTTGATACCTCTCAAAATCACACAGTGTCTTAGAGATCTTTAGATATACATGGGAAGGCAGAAGGTTCAAAAATTCTGAGTACTCAATGATGAACACAATCTACCCTACAGGGGGATTCACAGGAGGAATTTAGGCTAAACTCAGCTATCCATAATGTTTTCTCAGCAAAAGAGGCAACAGCTATCCATAATGTTTTCTCAGCAAAAGAGGCAATGCAAGTTATGAAAATAGCAGCATAATAAATTTAATAGAATTTTAGTCACTTATGCTCCATTTCCACAAAGACAAAGATAGAACTTCCTGGGATGTGATTTGTAGAAAAGAAGACCGTTGGGTAATCATGAGTGTTATAAGGAGAAACGGTAACATAAGTTTTTCTAAAAATTTAAACATTAAATGAGACTTCCGTGCAGGACTTCTTAGAGTTTTTAATATACCCATATGTACTATGGCATGAAAAGAAGAGAATTTAACATGTGCCATTTAAACATTTGTATTAGTTTTTTGAGGAGGAACATCAAAGACCAGTTTTTCTTATAACAAGTTAATGTCCATAGCAAAAGACATTCCATTTTATTATAAAAAACCACCTCATGCTCTCTCTTGAACCAAAAGTATTCATGGGCTTGTTGTTATTTAGAAATGTTGCTTTTTGACTATTAGTGTTCAAACTTGCTTCATATTCTTTTGGGAATCTTTAGGGACCAAGATGTCATTCAGGTTGGGGGTGGAAGACATTGCATCTGGTAGGCTCTTTATTCAGCTGACTGTTTCACAAGTTTTATTGTATCTATAAATATAGCTTGTAAATATATAAAAGGTTGCTATGGTCTTCTGCTATCAATGGTTCCTGAGGGAAGGACAAGAAATAATTAAAGCAAGAGGTTTAGTAAAAACAATTTTAATAAAAAGTCATATCAGTTTACTAAAAGGCTGTGTACTCTGCCAGTAAAGGAATGTTGTAGCTCAACTTAACTTATTCTTACCAAGATCTCACAAGTGACTTTAAGCTATATTTTAGGAAAGAATTTTGCACTGGGTGGTTTGATTTAGCAGAAAACATAGGACAAAAGGCAATTTATAAAAATCTGTGGAGAGGAGGGCTAACATTCTCATAGAAGTCCTACAAATAAATTGGAAACCCCTGTCATTCCAGAGACAGAAGACACTGTAGCAAAATAAATGCGAATATTTGTTATTTGATGACCTTTACTCTTAACACTTCAACAAAAATGTATCTTGTTATTTCAGCTTTTATGGAGCTGGTATGCTATGTATTGCTATCAAAATCATTATGAATTCAGAAGTTGATCCATTCCCAAGTAGTAACTGAATTTCCCAGTGAATACTCCCAGAATAAACATCTCATTGCCCAATGCATTCCACAAAGCATCTTTGGAGGCTTTTAAAATTTTATTCCAAAGTCTGTGATGAAATAGCTGTGTATAGTGTTGAAATCAGTTTAGGAGAATCAAGGGCTACAGAATAATCCTGTCTCAGAATACAAAACTCTTGGACATGAACATTTCCATGATACAGTTTTTATTCTTCTAGGGTGGTTTATTACTTTTAAGATTTCTTGGAAAGTAAGTGAAGTATTTAAACCACTCATACAATATACTGACTCTTTTATAGTGAATGCATTTGAGAAGAAAGATATTCAAAAGTTTTCCACTTTTCTCCTATTAAGGCTGACTTTAGTGATATTTTCCTTTAGTTACTGTTGACAGACAGATCTACCCAGCATCTTATACTCAACAATATCTACTCATTGGCTTCCTACCTGATAATTTCCAATACCAGAAGCGTTACTGTTCTATCACTAATGAGATTTACTGGGAGTCTATTTTTATGTTTTCCAAGTTTTTGCTCAAACCTATTTTTTGATGGGCTAAATCAGATATATAATCACAAAGTCCATCCTAACAAATACCAGTCATCAAATACAGGAAAACAGCCCAGTCCTTTCAATGATTCTGTAGTCAGTCACACTTTCCAAGTATAAGTGCAAAAGACTACAAAATGGTCATGGGCTTACTGCATGCAGCAATAATAGACAACAACAAAATTCAGGCTTAGACTTTTAGGCTTAGAGCTAGAGAAGATGTTAGATACTAGGTAGTTCAAGGAAACCGAGCTTTCCAGAAGTTGAGAGACTCTAGTAAGAATTACACCCGTGATTGATGTCTCCTGTGTTTCAATCTATTGGTGTTTTTCTATGCTGTTTGACCTTCTATCATGCTTTGGATTTTAAATGTTTGCAAAATGTCCTGAAGGTAATGGTGAAGTGGTCAGCCTGTGCCACAAAGGCTGTGGCCTGGTGGGAGGAAGTAAGGTTCTTGGAGGTTTGCCTCGAAGGGAGATTGGAACTCTATCTAACTCCTTCTTCTCACTCTGTTTCCTGGTTGCCGCAAGGCAAGTATATTTGCTTCACTACCCACTCCTTGCCATTATGTTCTGTCTCACCAGAGAATTTTAAAAGGATTAAAGCAATCTTGTGCGTTAGTCACCTAACTATAAATATAAACAGACATTCTTTGACTTCAGGGTTATGTCCTGAAAAATGTCTTGTAAGTTGCTAATATTAAAAGTTGAAAGTGAGTTTAACATACGTACTGAAGCACTGTGAACCTCTAGCCTGGTAAAGATTGCTATTAAAATTGTGCTTTGCACCCTTATGAAGTAAGAATAATTGTAAGTCAAGCCGTTATAAGTTGGAAACCTCCTGTTTAAAGCACTGCAGCCATGTGAGTTTCTCAATCACTGTCAATCTCATTTCACCATTTCATGAGAGAAGCTGAGCAGTACAGCGAGGAATGGGTGAATGTGCCTCTTAATTTAGTTTTGAACCTTTTCAAGCTTCGCTATCGCTGATTCTCTATCATATCCTAATCCTTACGTTGTCACACAGCAGTCCAAGATTCATACTGAGGTGTGATGCTCCCTTTCAGCTTCTCTATCATTCTTTCTTTTAATGATGATCATCTGGGGACCTTGAGATGTGTACAATGAACTAAGAAGGGAGGGTGATACAGTGGACAAGTTAGACATAGAACTTACATGCCAGTGATGGTGTTATTTTATTAAAAGCGTCAGTATTTTGGCAGAATGTAGAGAACTACTGGGTCTTGTGTTTGCAGGTGCATAATGTTTGGTTATCAATTCTTTTTGTTTTAATTTTTTCTGTTTTTGTTTCACATTATACAGGCACATTCCATATTGAAATACTGGAGACTAATTCTCCTTGGGGAAGTGTATTGCACCATCCCTATTACCAAATGTTTTCTTTACTAGATTATTACAGTGTACAAATCTTTCCAACTTTTATCAAGAAGAGAACAATTCCAGAGGATGCTCTTTAAACCTTTTCCTTCTCTGCTCCTTCTAAATCCTTTATATGATAGTTATCTTGCTTCATAATGCTACACACATTTTTGACTGAATCTACATATAAAAGTTGAGTGCTTGCTTTTTTATTAGATTCATTACTGAAAAATGTTATTCCATATCATGGTTATTTGCATATAGTCAACATCTGACCTAACTCTCTCTCTCTCTCTCTCTCTCGCTCTCTCTCACACACACACACACACATACACAAAACCAAACAAATTAAAGATTTCATT
This sequence comes from Dolichotis patagonum, assembly GCA_004027295.1. Classification (NCBI taxonomy): domain Eukaryota; kingdom Metazoa; phylum Chordata; class Mammalia; order Rodentia; family Caviidae; genus Dolichotis; species Dolichotis patagonum. Next base: position 27,759 of record PVJX010006272.1, read on the forward strand.
CTATAATGTATATGACAGACTGTTGTTCCAGAGTATCATCAAACTAAATCAAAAGTTTGTGTCACACATAAAATGGAATCATAATTTTCTTTTACCTATACGTAATGTGAATATTATACAGCAGGTTCTGGAACTTGTGACAAGTGCCAAAACCAATGAGTACCAAATGAATTTTTCCCATCACAAATAACATAATTAGAAACAATTTGTAGAAGTTCCCCAAAACTTTCACATTTTACTGAGTTAATAGTAAAGAGGTTTTTTATAATACAGTACAAAACTTTAAGACATAGAAATGTTATATAAAAATTTAAAAATTAACTTTGTTAAATGTGGTGAAGCATTTTCTCCTGGGAAGTAGCATCAAGATTCAAACAACTCCAAGCAAAAGTGATGGCAAGTTCTGAGAATGGAGACATTTTTTCTCCTCTAAATGCAGCAAGTACTGGTTTTGATGCAGTCTGAGGCCAACAAGCAAGGAGGGATGACTGGATTTGGTTTCTGGGTGTGTCTCCTCACTGTTATCTATGAGGTATGTGTTTCTATTAGGGCAGTAAAAAAAATACATTACACATCCCCTACAATTCTGCCAGTATATTTATTCTAAAACAAGGACCCTAAAATTTTCAAGGTATCATTTTTGTGTAATAGCCTACCAATCCATCTTTAAATTTCCATAATGAAATTTGGAAAGCAAGCCAATCATTTTCATTAATCATTCAAAAAAGTATAAACCTTATACAAGTCTGGTCATAATTTAAAATTTTATATAAATTCATGTGCAAATTAAATGTCGCCCTTAGGCTCCTGGCTAGTTTCCAACATAGGCCTTAGAAGTAAAGAACTTAGACAGCTCAAAATTTATAGCTTTTCCACTGAAAGTTATCTCATTGACCTGCCTTTTTTGTTGTTGTCTGCTGGAGACTTGAGGAACTATTCTTAAATGTGTATTTATGATTTTGTCGCTCTGCTTGGGAGATTCAATTAATAAAATTTTAAAAATTCAAAGTGAATTATATTAAGGTTGGAGAAAATGTTTTGAACTCATTTGTTCAATTTCAAGATTTTCTTTTAATCTCTTTGAAAAATTTCATTTGCCCCTAACTAAGTAAATAAAATGCAAACAGTTTGGAAAAGTTTTCTCACCTTTAAGATTCCTCTAAAACTTATCTTTCAAAATGGTTAATCTTTGGACCTAAAATTGAGCCTTATTTATTAAAAGATTGCTTACTCAGCATGCTCTGGTTCTTAGTACCCAAAAGAACACCTACAAAAACGGTCAAACTTGATTTCTCAGTTTCTGTAAAAAGTCACAAGTTATACCCATGAAAGACACTGACAGTCTCCATCCATCAGCTTTGCCCTTAATTCTAAAGCACTTAATTAATTTGTTTCTCAGTCATACCAGATTGATTGCAACAATGCAGGAGAAGCAGTTTTATGGCAGTGCCATGCCACAGTCTGAAAGCACACAAGGTAAAGGAGAGCAAATAAAATAACAACAAACAAACAAAACCTGGCTTGGGTATCAATCTGAGGATAGTCTCTGCTATGTAATCCAAAGCTCTATTAACATTCACAGCCTGTGAGATTAGTATGGCCTTACTGCACAATAAAACATATTTTATAGAACCTAATGAAGAACTCAAGAATTACTGCACAATGCACATTTTTAAAGAACCTAATACATGCTTAGGGTTGGACAAGCAAAGACAGGTAAAATGTGGTTAATGGCATTAAGAATTTTACAGTTCAGTTGGAAACGGGTAAACATAAACAGAGAAAATGCAGCTGGAGTACAAAGAAGGAAGAAACTGATTTGTCTTGAAAGATTAATAGATAGGTAATATTTGAAGTTGACTTTAGGAGACCATCAGAGACTTTCTGAATTGATAATGGAGGGGTGGATATAACAGACGGACATTATTCTCAGTGAGTCTGGCTTAATTGCATAACCATTAACCTTAAAAGAGCTCAAGACATGCTCCTTCTGGTGTCAAAGGCAAGCTGCATGGAGAGCTCTCATGCAGCTGTACTGGCTTGTGAGAGAACCCAGAGCTGGCCCTGGAGGAGATGTGGTCCTGCTACAAGCTCAAGTCTGAAATGTCCCTCAAAGGCCCAGGACTGAAGAACTGGGCACATTTGAAAAGAAACTGAAGGGGCCTAGGTTTTTAGACCATTCAGGATGTACACAGTTCAAGAAGGTAGGGGACCCACGCTCCTTCCTCTTCCTCTCATTTGCTTCCTGGCCATGAGGTGACAGGTAGTGCTGCACAGGGTGCTCCTGCCACATCATGCCACCACAGGCCCAAAATATAAATATAATATAAATTTAATATAAATATAATATTAATATAAATATAATATAAATGTATATATATCTAAAGAGAGAGAGAACAGAGAAAATGAGGGAGAGAGGAAAACTCTCGCATAAGGGAAACCAGATGATAGTCAAGCTTGTGTGTCTGACTTATTTCACTTAACATGTTCTCAGATTGCTACCACTTGCCTATGAATACCACAAGTTGATTTTTGCTTAGAGCAGCATAGTACTGCACTGTGTATAGAAACTACATTTTACTTATCCAGTCATCTGTTGATAGACATATATACTAGTTCCAAGATCTAGTTATTATAAATTGTGCTGCTATAAATATGGCCATGTATGTATTACTGTCCTATGATGATTTTAACTCTTTTGGGAAGCTACCTAGAAGAGGCACAGTTGGATCAAATGGAGCTTCTATTTTTAGTTTTCTAAGGAATCTGTATACTATTTCCATAGTATTTGCACTAGTTTACATTTGGTATAGCAGTGTAGTAGAGTTCTTTTTCCCTACATCCTTGCCAGCATTTGCTATTATTAGGTTGATGATAGCCATTCTTTCTGGCTATCATGGGAAAATGGGAAAATGGTATTTGAATGTAGTTTTAACTTGCATTTCTCTAATCTTTCCTCTTTATAAATGGATCATTTTAGGCACTTGCTACAATGGCTGAAAGTTGACAAGCAGAACTTTCCTGTCAAGAACAAGCTATAAAAGTTACATTAGTTATACAACTTCATACATATTTACTAAGCACTTTGAGTTTGTATTATATAAAACACAACTTAGTATTAAAAAGAACAACACACAATTAAAAGTAGCACAGCATCTAAATAGGTATTTCTCCAAAGAAGAGAGAAGAATGGCTTGTAAGCCATGAAAAGATTCTCAACACCATTAGTCATCAGAGAAATAAAGTGAAACCACACTGTGACACCACTCACAGCACTAACATGGAGAGAATAGTTACTACATTCAAACCAACACAGGAAAATCAGAAGCCTCATACACTGCTGATGGGAAGGTAAAGTGGTGCAGCAACTTTGGAAAACACCCTGGCAGCTCCTCACTGGTTACACACAGGATTTCCAAGACTCAGTGATTTCATTCCTGGCTATATACCCAAGACAAACGAAAACTGGTATCCACATGAGTGTTCACAGAAGCATTATTTAAAAGAGCCTAAGGCAGAAACACACCAAACATCTAAAAATGGACAAATAAGTTTTTAAAATGAAATACGTTGAGACAGTGGAATATTACTGGTCCATAAATAGGGATAAACTATCACATGTAACAACATGGGTGAATCATGAAAGCGTTATGTTAAGTGAAAAGCACCTCACAGAAAGAGCCCACATGTATGATTCCATTTACGTAAGAGAACAAAATAGGGGATTTGCAGATGCAGGGAACAGTTAGTGCTGCACTCAGCTGGAGGTTGGGTCAGGATGAGAGCCAAAGGTACATATTTATTTTTGAAATGCTCTAAAATTGACTATAGTAATGCTTGCACATACACGCACATATATTAACAACTACTGAATGTGCACTTTACATGAACGAATTGTTGGGTTATGAATTATAGCTCAAAATAGCTATTTTTCAAAAAGAAAGTTATAGGGTCAAAAGAAACATATCTTTGAACTTGTGAGAGATCCCGGTCTGTTTGTATTTGAAAGGAAGGAGTTGGTAGCTATTCATAGTGATTTACAGTCTTGATACATCTCTGAATCATCAGAAAAGGTCAAATTCTGTTCAATATGTAATATTCCTTACAAAATGTTCCAGTAAAAATATCCAAAAGAAATTGATTCTTTTGAACACTAAACTGGTTTTCTTTTATTGGAAAATTAATTTTTGAAGAGCATGCTTTCCCTCGATGATGATAGACAAATGAGGTGTTACCCTAACTGGAGAAATAGTGACTACCAAAAAGGTGTCTTTTCACAAAATTATTTTTATTTCTGAGGTTTTGAGGAAATATTCTGGGCTATGAATAAAGAAAAGAGAAATGAAGTGAAATTGTATGATTCCCATACAATTGTCCATGAGCACTAAATTAGCTTTTAGCTGTCTGGCTCATAGGTAGTAAAGGTTATGTATTTAGACTATAGCCTGGCCCTCCTGCTAGGGCAAGAACTGAAGGAGCATACTCTGCTATCCCGCTGATAGATGTGAACCACTATAGCTTCGGGTATCCCTGTGTTTCAGCCAAAATACTTTTTATCATCATTTTGTTTCTATTTATTTTATTTATTTTTTTTGCAAAGTACTTCATTACTCTTCAGTGCCTACTCTTGTAGCATATTGCCTGGCTATTAAAAACAGATTGTTAAACTTGTTAAACATTTGCTTGCAAAACCCCATAGGATCTGTATGCATTTGTTTGCTTTAAAATTTATTAAAATTCTCTGGATACAGATTAACTTTGCTTTCTCAATATTTTTTATTGTTTCACCTGTTATTGAGTAGAAGCTACAACTGAGAAAGTCTTTAAGTTACCCAAGCTCTATCAAAGTTGTTTGAAAGTACCTAACTTTTTTTTTATAAACTAGAACGATCCAATTTCAAATAGCCCATCTCCCTCAGAAGGAGGTTACTCACACGAGGTGTCCAGATGTCTTGGGTAATGAGCAAATATTCAGCTTCTAGGAAGGGCAAAAGCATTTTAGAACTTGGCAGCAACTCAGTCCATTAAGTGAAGCAACCCTCCACTCCTTGCCTGATGACCAAGGAAAACGATCTGCTGGATTCTGAGTGTGAGAAAAGGCCGCTGAGCTTTCTATTTGATGGAAAACGCCAGGCAAAACAACTTGTCTTGCTCCATCAAGGCAAGCCAGATCAGAGCATCCTGTGAAAGGAAGTCTGAGAGAGAGGGGGACTCATTTCTGGGAAGAGCATCATTAGGGAAAACTGCATACTAAATAAGAGCTGTGTTGCTCTTGATTTGAATTTGAGCTTCGTGTAGTTGCCCGGGGTGGGGCAGCGTGCACTCCAGTTTAAATAAGAGCTGTGGGTTTCAGCTGTGTCCCTGTTCATGAGGAGGGCTTTACAGAGCGGGGAGAAGTTATTTGGACATTTGCTGTTATATTCTTACATAAAGTATGAAAATGGGCCTATTATGCTAATTCTTTAAGATTACCACCTATGTTAAATCTCACTTTCTAAGATCAGAAACTCTTATAAGTTTTTTCTAGGGCCCTTAATAGTCAGAACAGTGAAGAAGGAAACAAGATCAAAAGCTAGGTATAATTCTGCTATTCAGAGGCACACGTCTGTTGGTATGCAGCTATGCACTGTCAATACAGTCACATGAGACAAGACTTGGAGAGGGGTTTCCAGAAAACTTGGTCTAAACACATTTGCCGATAGTAGCTAACAGGTGCAGCCTCTTACGTCTCAGAGCCTTCATATGCACCTGCACTTGCTCACCCGTAAACTGGGAGAAATGATACTGCTCGACATTGTCGAACACCGACCATGAGTCACAGGAAAACTATGTAGACTACTTACATTAAGTGGAAAATGTCATCAAACAGTTTTCATTCAAATATACAAAGTCAGGATTTGAACCTAAAGCTATACTATGCCAAACTCTGGTCTTTTTCTACTATTATCTTGTAGATTAATTAGTTATCAATGACTGCCAATATGCAGTTTTCTTTGAGAGATTCTAAATGCAATGTGACACAAATACTGTTTTCAAAAAGCGAATTGTTATGGAAGAAAAGACAGACACAAATATTTACCTCCACCAAGAGTTAAAAATTATGAGTTTTAAGAGATGTTCATTCATCTGTTTCCTGCTGAACATTTATAATGTTACAGGTATTTACAGGTATTTTCTACTTCTTGGATAACAGTGATAGACAAAAATAGATGTGGTTCCTGCCCTTTAAGAGTTCAGAGTGTAAAGAAAGAAGACAGATTGAATCAAATAAATGCAGAATGGCATTTCTAAGGTCTACAAAATAAAGAAATTCGAAATGGAGGATGATTCAAAGAAGAAAGACTCCTTCTGAAGGAGGATATAGAAGTCATTTTATGGAAAAGGGCTCCTCAGAACTCAGCTTTTGAAAACAGGTAAGATTGAGGTGACAGAATAGGAGCATATCCAATAGAGGATCCATCCAGCATGAGCCAAAGAACAAGGTTCGTTCAGGAGTGATTATTCAGAAGTGTTTGCGGAAACTGAAAGTAAATTCACTTGCCTAGCATGATTTGAAAAGTAAAAATTGGCAGTTATATCAGAGCTGAATTGTAAGGGTTTAGAATATCAGATTGAAGAGTTTAGTGTTCATAAAGAATCTCTGGAGCTTTGTGATCTGATCAGTGCTCAAGAGAATAGTGCTCAGGGGATGAACCATGGTGGAGGAGGTTAGAGAGGAAATAACCACTGAAGAGGCTACTTTCTGCAAGGGTCTGCTTCAGGTACAAGACAAGGTCCAAATCTGGTGGCAAGCACTAATAATGGAAAGGACAGGAACGAGGCAAGACCACTGCTGTCAAAAACGTGAGCTCTCTTGGTTGTAGAAGACAAGGACAAAAAAGATTCATCACTTGAGATGGGGAGTGTGACCACACAGGGCACTGCTTGCCTCGAATGCACCAGACACCAGCCTTAATCCTGACCACGACACACACTCAAAAATCCATATAGAACAATTAATAAATATATGGGAAAGAAAACATCAGTGAGAAGTTAGCATAAGACTTTTTTTCTGAATATAACCTTTATGCTAGACACATATAGATTATATAAATTAATGACATATCACTAACTATACATAAATAACAGATAATTTAATAATTTGAGACTTCATTTAATCTATAGAAAGAGGGAAGTAGTATTATACCCTCTTAAGGAACAATAATAACACATCTTTTATTTAAAGAGACAAATAAACACATGACAGTCCTTTTGGAAAATGAATAACCTAGATTCAGCTCCCTGAGGTATGATGTCAAGAGTAGATACAGTCTCAGTGAGCATAGTGGGCAGTGGGCTTCACAAGTTAGGACAATGAAGTCCAGAGACATTAAAGAACTGAAGGGAGGTCAAGCAGTATGTCACAGAGTCCAGATGTCCAGTTTCCCAGGCCAGAGCTTTTCTGCCACTTGGTGGGGCCTCTCGCTGTTAGCTCTGTTTACTTAGGAAAGTGATACTCTCACTGCAGTGCGGGCTTCCCAAAGGCACAGCGTTCCAAGGCTCCACAGTGTGCAGAGAGCAGAGCCCGCTCCACTCCAGACGAAGGCAGCTGGGAGTATGCTGCAAAAGCCAGGGCTCGGACAGATCTTCCACTGTGTCCATCCTAGCTTTGTGTCCTGTGTGTGAGAAATTCAATAATAGATGGGGGAAAAGAACTGAGAAGTCACTCAGGAAGGACTTTATTCCAAGAAAACAGGAGGCCAAGATGCACTCACTTGGATCAAATTGCACAGACCGGGTCTGGACAGAGAACACAGTACATGCCTCTGTCGCTTTTGTCATCCATCCATTCGAGTCACCCAGGGAAGGCGCAGTACTCCAAACAAGTAAAACAGGCGTTTCTTTCTTCTGCCACCTCTGCAGACTGAGAGTGTGAGTGGGATGTGCACTGACCTTAGTGGTGGCGGAGCAGAGGCATGGCGTGTGTCAAGAGAAGGCCAAAGACCAGAGCTTGGCTCGTGAGGCTGTAGGCACTGGCACCGCGAGTGCAGGCAGCAGCAGCATCCACAGCTTCCTAAGTGATTTCGTAGCATTTGGTGGCTTGATTTTTATCCTAGTGAGGAAGAAATGGGTACAAATAATGAAGTCCACCCAAGAGAATCATCTAGGGGACACTCAGAGTGACTGATGTGAGAATTATGTGGAATGAAGTAGAAGTGAGCTGGTAAACTCAGACACTTGGGTTTTAGGTTTATCATGATTATGGTCTTAGGGAATTTATTTTTTTTTCTGACAGTTTCACCTTTAAAAATAGAGGTTGTCAGCTCTATCTCAACTAACCTTTCTCAAAGTCTGATCAAATCATGTGCAGTGATTGTTTGTTGTTATATCTAATACCAGGAAGTCTACCTTTCCATTAACCTATGGGATCATTCACTGTTAGAGTAGTATTTTCCAAACTGTGTTCATCATAGTACTGTTACCCATAAGATATTCCTTTAATAAGCCTCATTACTGAAGGACTTCTTGCAATCTTTACTATACCAGTGCACTTTGTCAGTATCTAAGAGAGGAACATATTCTAGAGAATGCCTTGTGTAACACAAATGTTTCTCAGAATTAAAAATTGAGCAAATCTGTTTATAGTTTTACTTGAATTTTAAAAAAATGCTAAGAGACCTTTTGTTTAGACTCTTTGTCAAAATTACCAAGCATTTGTTAGCCTGAGTGAAGCATATTGCATTGGTACACTTTCCATTGTTGACAAGAATACCTGGCACTCTTGACTTGGAGGAGACAAGATTTGTTTGGCTTACAATTTCAGAAGGTTTAGTCCATGGCTGACTGTCTGAAAGGCAGAAACATTATGACCAAAGTGCATGGCAGAGGAAAGCTGCTCAATTCATGGGGGTCAGGAAACAGCTGGTAAATGCACCAGAGAGGGGGGACAGGGACCACGTATAGTTCCCAAGGTCACACCTCCATGACCCACACAGACATACACAAAGTGTGCTCTTCCATCCCACATGCTTTTCTCAAATCTATCAATTTGACAAGTAAGACTCACCATTGTGCCACTGATGCTTATATCTGAATAATGACAGTTTCAAAGCACACATCATGACAGGGAGCCTGGGGGCATTCATTTGGATAGCATAACCTGGTCTTTACTTTCTTGTTGCTGGGACAAAATATCCAGTATTCACAGGTCAAAGTAGAAGAGGTTTATTTTAGTTTATAGGTTATAGAAGTTTCAGTTCATAGTTGGCTGGCTTCAAGGCAAGGTGACATGGTAAAGGGGCATCACAGAGGAGAAACGGTCCATGGAGGGGCAAGGAGGAAGTAGTGAAACTTGCTTCTTCGTTCCCCTTTTATTCCATAAAGGCTACAAGCCTACCGATTGATGCCACCCACACCTAGGATGAGCCTTGCCTCTTCAGTAACTCATACTCAGAACTACACTAAACCAATCGGTGGACTACTAATCCAGCAAACCCACGAGTCAGTCATGCCTCAGAGCCCCAACTGTAAGCACATGAAGTTTCTGTGGGACATCTAGATATAAGCCATAACAACCTGAGAGATACATGATTGATTGGGAATATAGGTCCAAGACTCAAATCGAATCAGTGAGAATCTTTTCTCTAGAAGCTTTGAGTTTAGAATCAGATTTTGGATTCATTTTTGGTTTGTTTCTTAGGGGCAGTCATCAAGACATGATAAACAGGTTTGCTCACCACCAAATGTACTGGCATGCAGAAGAAATCTGTCCACGGCACATGAGAAGGGCAATGCTACCTGCAAGCAGGAAGTTGCTGTGAAACAGAGGAAGAGCTGAGAAGAAGCCCTATCTTTTGTAGCTGTGGTTCTCTCCTTCCTGGATCCCAGTACATTTTCATTCCACGTGGGTAATACAAAATATCTCGGTCATTTCCACTTCTCTCCACAGAAAGGTTTGAGTTTGTTTCCATTTTTTTTGAACAGTAAGTGTTAAACAAAATGAAGAGAATGATACTATTCCCAATACTGGAAGTATGGCTGGTAAAACAGAAAGTCAAATGGACACAAAGTGTGACACAGAGGGCCTTGCACAACCTTAAGGAACACACACATCTGTATCTAAACCCCAGTCCTTACTGACTGCAGTAACCTACTGACAGAGGGCAATATACCCTCCTCTGAGTCTCAGTTTCCTCTGCTTTAAGATGGGTTTAATAAAGGAGCTACCTCAGGATTCAGGTGAGGACTCAAAGAACTGATATATAAGGTACAGGAAAAACTCATGGCACAGACTGAGAATTCAGTGTTTCTGATGACTAATACCATTTACTTTCTCCAGGAAAACTTCTTAATTTTCAAAATTCATATGTTTCATAATGGTCTTATAGTTTGTGTCTGTTAGCAAGTGTTTTGTCTTCAAGGTCTGTGACCTGCAGGTGAGTGTTTCGCAGCTGGTTTCTGCAAAGGAAACGGAGGAGACAGATATCTGGTGATGAATAAAGAGAGCGTAAAGGATAAGACAGGACTAATAACAAGGGAGAACAGCTAGGCTGGTCCTGGAAAAGATGTCCCAGTGTGCTTGCTGTGCCTGAGGGTCACTGTGGTCTCTTCTGGGTTAGGAGCAATTTCCACACATCTGCTCTGAGGAATCAGGCCAGTGTGGTCGCTGCAACTGCAGAGAAAGGAAGCTCTGTCTTTGTGATTACTGTACAACCATCCATTCCTTCAAAGGGCAGGACACGGACAAATTATTCTAGAATAACATCTGCCTAATGGAAATAAAGCCAGTGCTCTTCCTGCTAACAAGAATTCCCAGAGCTTAGGAAGAGACAAGAGAGGTTCCCCTCCGCATACCCATCTCCTTGGAGTGGCAGTGTTTGGGCCGTGCTTGCTACCATCCAGCGTTTCACACTTGTACCAGATGAGGGTTGGCAACCCGCCCCTTGCCTGGGCTGCAGCAGGTACTGGGCAAGGACTCAGCCCAGATACATTCATAAAGGATATGATTTTACTGCTCTTTTGTGGTAGCGAAATTGACTGTAGCCAGTGTATGCTTCTCTTTTTATTGGTCATTTTCAGTGAGTCTGTCTCTGCATCCTTTTTACATATCGTCCTTTTGCCCTCTGAAGAATTGGACATTCTGTTGGCAAAGTGATTACAGAGGGAGAAAATCTTATTTCTGCCAAACATAGGGGGACTTACATGAGCCTGTCTGAAGGAGGGGCCTAGGCTGAAGAAAATTCTTATATTAAAATAAGTAGAGGAGGAGGAGGAGGAGAGAAAAGGAGGCCAAGGGGGACAGGGTGTGGAGGAGAGAGAAGGAGGAGTGCGGAAAGGAGGGTAGGGGCCGGAGGAAAGGAAATCCCCTAGAGGTGAGGGGCTGCATACCTGAGCAAAGGTTAGAGGTGGATTGTGCAGGAGGAAGACATGGAGTGGAACCCATGCATCCACTCCTCTCAGATGCTCAGCTGGGGAGACCGCAGGGTCACACGTTTGTTCACTGAGCTGGGCAGCTTTTCTGGATTGGTACAGAAAAATCTGTCTTCTGGTTATGATGATGCTCTTCTCTTGCACCGTGCATTCAGGAAATTCTTTTAGAGATACTAGGTTTCCATTTCTTGACTGAAAGTTACTCCCTGTCAGGAAACAAACACATGCTCAGGTAGTGGTTGTAAGTTTACCTTATTTTTAATATATTTCCAAGCATCCTCTCACCTTTTGCATCTTATTCTCTGAATTTACACCTCAGTCTCAGCATCCTTAATCATAACTCTCATTTTATCTTTTCCTTTGTAGGTTAGTTTAATATATTAGGTTTTACTCATTTAATTGTGAAACTATTTAAAGATGTTAGTGAAGACTGGTTGATAATGTGATTCCACGTCTTTAAATTGCTTTCATAGCTCTGATGGTAAAAGCCAAAGGGAACTTGTGGACACCTCTAAGCTGTGTCACAGGATTGAGTTCATAAGGTTTAATGGAAAAGTAAAAAATTAAAGTAACGAATAAAAGCAATTCTGTGCTCCTCAACTTTAAACTGTGCTCATCCATAGGTGAGACAAGTCAAAACTCATTCATATATTAAAGTGAGCTTTAGAAACTCCAATATAATAGTTGGATATTAAGTGACTCATTAATGACTTAATGACTACCAGGGAGGGAGGGAAATAAATGTGATCTAAAAATTGGGTTTTCATGAAAATAATTGAAGAGGACAGCTTTGAGAAAGGCTGCAAAGCAGACAGGTGCTCGACTCCCTGTAATACAAGTGGGTTCCAAGCTGGAACACACTCTTGTGGAAGGCAGAGTCTTCCAGATTGAGCCAGGCTTCTTGGCTGGGAAAGGAGATCTTTCTGTGGTTTCTGCTTTGCTGCACAGCACACTTGCCCAGGGGCCTAAGATGTCTTTGCCTCCTGCAAAGCAGCAGCCCTGGAGGGCGTGTGTGTGCACCTCAGTTTCTCTGCATTGGCTGCCTGGAGGGATCCACAGGCCACTGGGAATCGATGCTTCCTGACGAAGCTGAACTTTACCCTGTGTGACTGAAGCATGGTTCCACTCTATCAGACTGAGCTGTGTTCCTCTTCCTGATTTCATAAGTGCTTCAACTCCTACTCCTGGTAACAGTCGAGAGCAATCGCGTACCTGACAGACGGAAATGGTTGGAGTCTGCAGAGGAGCCTGTGTGGGAAATGCATCCCGGACTCTCAGTACAAAGCCCCCAGTCAGTTTCATTCCACCTTCTCATGGAACACACTCAAGTAACTGTCTTTTTTCACTTATACAACAGTATTTCTCATTATACTTTTCTGGACTTGTAGAGTGCAGAGCTCTGGTCCAGCATCTAAATAAAGCCAGATGAGGAGATTAAATAAAATACCACAACACAGTCATTTGCATAATTAGATAATGAAAAGGCCACTGGAGAAGACAGACAGAATGAAGACCTGTCAATTAGAACACTAGAAAAGTATTGGTTTCCTTTCTTTCTTCTTTTAAAAAATAAACCTAACCTAAGATTATAAGTGTTGCAATTCTGTAGACTATATCATTCATTCATTCCACAGACTTCCAGATGGCAATCACTGAGGTCAGTGCTCGAGATATGATACTAGACACATTCCTCATTTTGAGGACTTGATGATTTTAAGTGGGAGATTTATATGTAAACAATTCAATACGATAAGTATATGGCCAGGATTGATAATTGTAGTGCAGAAAATTGCAAAGGACATTCAGAGGCAGTTATTACTAGTACAGCTTGGAAGTGTCTAACTTTTGTAGGAGAGCCCACAGTGTGTGTAATTCATTGGCGAAAGGGGGAGGGGGCCTTAGCTAATGAAAGAAGGCTTCGAAGAAGGCCAACTCAGCAGTGAGCTCAATGGGAAATGACGGAGGTGAGGCTGAAGCATAAAGCACTTGGGAATGCGAGTGCCCAGTGGTGGTAAAATGGCATGGTAAGCATGACTTAGAGCCAGAGTATGAAGGAATTTTTACACTGTCTTCCCTAGATTAAAACATCACATTCTACATTTTAGGCAGTCAGGACCTACTATCTGGTTTTATTTGTGCAAATTTTTGTAGCAGAGAAAGATGAGAAACATGTTCTAAAGGGCTAACTCATATAGCATAGAGTGGACTCAAGGAAGTAAAGAAAGTGACAGAGAAAAAGCATTTCTTGTAGTGCTACAGTGCTACCAGTACAGTACCAATAGTACAGTGCTCCCAGGTCCATGAGCACTTCTGTTTGCTAACAATTTGGTTTGAAAACAAAAGCATTTGACAAAGTTTTGATTCTGTTTGCTAATTCTACTTTAGGTGACAAATACAACTGCAGCTATCTTTCCCACATGAACACAAATGTGGTCACCCATTCCAAAATGGTGAAACAAACTAAATTGTGAATGGAGGTATCACTGTATCTTGTCACATATTTCTCTTTAAATCTGTTTAGTTTGTTTAACAGAGAATGTATAATTTATTATTATTATTAATATTATTATAATTATTATTATTATTTTTGGCACCAGGTATTGAACTCACGACCTCACACTTGCCAAGAAGGTGCTTATGCCGCTGAGCTAAATCTCTGGCCCAGAGGTACCACTGTATATGAGAAACAGCTTGAACCTAAACTAAAGTCCTGGCAGAATAAAGGAGAAAATAATCAAGGAATATTGATGAGGTACACTTAATAGGAATTGGCTACTAATTGGATTAGAATACTGAAGATAAAAAATTTTATAGATCACCCCAAAATTTCTAGCTTAGAAACCTAGAGAGTGTCATTCACTGATTTGGCAGACGAGAAGGAAGCAGGTTCAGGAGAGCATTCAGTAAGTTCAGTTTAGAACATGTGAACCTGTCTTCCTGTAAGGCAATCAGGAGAGACTGTGTACTAAGCAAGCCAGAAAGGGGATTAGGGCTTGCAAAAGCTAAAGAGACTAGAAATATTGTTCAGGAAAACCAGAGCTATGAGTGAGGGTCACATAACCTTGAAAGACTGTGGAGAGAGGTAAGAATGTCTTCTGCAGCTGGGAGAGGGAGGCTAGCAGAGGAGGAGCCATCCTAATGATAAGGAGAACCAGAAAAGAGCTGAAGGCAAAATAGCTTCAAGGGTGAGGGTGTGAGCCGCAGTCCTAAACTGCTCAAAGAAATCATATAAAGACAGGAAGTCTCTTCTGAATTTGGCAATTACTTATCTCAGTAAGTTCAGTTTCATTATAGTAATGGAGCAAAAACCAGATGGTAGCAGGTTGGACAGAGAAGGAAGGTAGGGAAAAGCAGGGTCAGTGGTTTTGAAAACAGCAATAGACATGTTTACAGACATAGGAGAGGGCTCTAAAAAGACGCCCATTGAGAGTTTAGTGGAGAGCAGTGGTCACTTCAAGAGAAAGAATTCTCTTTCTCTACATACATGCTTGAAACGTGTATAGATGTTCCACCTAATCACCTCTTCACAGGGAAAGGAATAATACCAAACTAAAGGTGAAATTAATCTATAGCAAGATCTACCTGGGTGGGGACAGTGCCTTTTATTTTTAAAACCAAAACAAAAATAATTGCGAACTTATGAACCATTTATAGTGCTTTTTTTCCCTCCATAAACTATTCCAGTTAACAGGGGGAAAATAAAGTTTCTAAATAAAGTCTTCCCCTAGGATTGCATTTTTGACTTGCCAAGCCAAACGAACCAAATCTTTTGTTTCTCTAGCAATCTTGCTTCCCAAGAAAAATACACCTGCAAGTATCAAGGGCCAGGTTTTCCCCATCCTCCGCCAATTTTTTTTCTCTAAGCAACATTAGAGGGCACTTCTACATTGTGCTGTGCTATCCTTTAGCCAAGAAGGTTAAGCAAGTGTAAGTTAAAGCAATCAAACCACTGCCTTTACTTTGGAGGTGAAATAATTACCTCCTCATTTACTGTAGCATATGCTCTGGCTATGAAGCGATTCCTTCAGTGTCCTCCAGGGTAGATCCAGTTTGAGAGTTCTTGAGAGCTCCGGCACAGTGGCATGGAAGTCACCATGTGTTACTGCATGTGATAATAGCTGTTGTCTGTACCATCTAATTATCTTGTCTGGCATTCTACAATCAGTCATTCTTTTTAAGACACTGATTCCCCAAGTGCAAAACCCACTCTTTCTGTGAAGTTCTGACAGGTAGGGAGGCTTTGCAAAACTCTAAACTATGAAACTTCATTCAGTACATCTTGTTTTGGAAGTTTGGAACTTTAAAAAAAAAATAGAACCAAAGATGATAATTCTTGAAGCTATTCTGGTTTTTAGAAGTTCTTAAACACCAAGAAATGGTTAGTTTGTGGTTAGTTTTTCTCCTTATTAATGGAAAACAAAGGCAGTTAACAATTTTTGAATGCTACTTTTTATACCTGGCACCATGAGAAGTGTGAGTGCTTTACTTCTCACAACAATGGTGACAGACATGTGTTAGTTTCTCCCCATTATGAACGCTGAGAACCTGATAGGAGCTGATGGGTTTGTTCCAGATACCATCACTAGTGGACAGTGCCATTGACCACTGTCTCCATGTCTCTCTGGCATTTCCTAATACCTGTTTCTAGCATTATTGGAAGGTACTCCTTTAAGTGTATATCCACAAAAACAAAGAAACAAAAAAACCACCACTGGATCTACATGGAAGGAAAGACCCACAAATGAGTCCTATTACTCACTGTCTACAGGCATTTGTCTCAGAGAAGCCACTTAAACCCTCATCAGCAGGATTCTCCACTCCTTTTTCAAACCACCTTTAACTCCAACAGGTAAAAGCCATCATCGACTCAGGCACAGCCCTGATTCAAAGGCATGTTTGCAATGCCTCCTTCTTTTCTTTCCCGTCTGAACTCAGTCTTATTGCTCTCCCATGAAACCAGCTACATGTTCACAAACCTCTGATGAACTTTTCCTTCTCTGCTCTGCTGTATCACTCATAGAGTTTGGGGATTTTAGTTTATTAAATGTATGTGGCTATAGGTTTTTACCCAGTTTCTTTGTATTTGCTTGTTTCTATTTTATCCTTTTTTCTTTAACATTGCACAGTACTTGACATGAATTGAGTCTAGCAAGGAAGAAAATTCTCAAGAATAGTTTAGGATGAGTAGAAGTCCTGTGGATTTTGTTGAAGTACATAGGATGGGAGCAAAGAGAGAACAAAGCTATGTAAGAAAAATTTTAAATATTCAAACTGTGACGTGAATACTTAATGTGAATACAAAGCTTAATGTGAATACAAATGTGAAGTACAAATGTGAATACAAATGTGTGAATACAAATGTGTGAATACAAATGTGTGAATACAAATGTGAAGTACAAATACTTAATGTGAATACAAAGCTTAATGTGAATACAAAGATAAAGATAGGATTTTGACAAGCTAACATTTCACTTCCCCTGACCACAGGAAACTACTGAGTCACACATGCTTCCTTGGCTTGTATGGAAGACCAAGGAGGCCAAGCCACCAATGGCTGTGAATGATGCATCAAGAGACCCCTGTGCGGAGGAGTGTGTGCTGTCACCTGTTGGTGTTCAACACCCATTTCCAGCCTCGTCTATACTCTCCTGCATATTGCAGGCACTGGCAGCTTTCAAAATAAATTTCCTCACATTTCTTCATCCATAGATTCAGTTACCATTTAGGGCACACAGGCTTGCACATTGGACCTGAGGGCAGTTTTGAACCAACAGTGCTTTCCTGGAGGCTTCCTGGCCTCTCCAGTAGCGCGTTTTCTGGATTCGTCACACAAAAGAGGAAAAAATAAAGGTAGTCTTTATGTTTTTCATTTTCTAAGCACATATTTCCCTTTATTTGATATCTTTTAGCTTCAAAACGCCTAAAATGGTTTCTGTGTTCTTAATTTATACAGTAAAGAACATTTGTTGGGGCCAGAATCCAAACTCCATCTCCAGAACAAAGGCTACACGATGAGGAATGGCTACAAGTGCAAGTGTCTGACTTTTTCTAACAAGCCAAGCCACCCTCTCATGCCATCTCCACGCTGTGACTTCATCAGTCACTTAAGGACTACAGAACGGACTGTCCCTATTTCCCTACTCTTATTCTCTTTCACTCCTCTTATCACAGCTGTCCATATCTGCTCTCTGTTCCTCACCAGCTAGACCAGACAGTCACCGGCAGTGATCTTTACTGCCACTGCATGTGGATTTAAACTATTCCTTTTTACTTGATGACTCAAGTGATCTGAGTTTGACCCAGCTGGATTTGCTACATCAGTCATAGGTGGCAGGAAGGTTTGCTTGGGGTTCAACAATGAGAATAACCCAAAACCTATCCTCAATGGTTATTGTTCTACAGTGTCCTCTGAGTCTTTGATAGAAAAGGTGATTGTAGACATTGTTCCTGTGGATCTCAGGAAAGACAGTGCGTCCTGTAAATGTCTCCTTTCATTTTCAAGAGTAATAGATCACTGGAGCTAGAAAGGACTCTCCTATGCTCCAGGAATGGAGTGACCCAGGACTCCTAACATTCTAGAAACATGAAGTTGAGATGAAAGCTGGGACTTACCAGAAGGACCAAAGCCTTGAATGAGTCCTATGTTTTTCTCCTTTAGTTTCTCTCCCCAGTCCTTCAGATGTTCAATGGGAAATTCAGGGGAACCACTGCATAGACCTACTTCTTGAAGCCACTTTACTGTTGGAGAACTGGGAAAGAGTTCCTTCATTCTACTAGTCCAAAATTGACTTAGAGTACAAAACTAGACTTTTAGTTTGAAGAATATTGGGAAAGCTAATCGATAGAATGCTAGAACAAAAACTGGATTGTTATACTCATCTGCAGCTCTGAAAATAAAGTTCTTCTTTCTAGGTATGGATATTTATGGTAGTCCTTGGCATATTACTGATATTAAAAGTTGAACAAGTTAATCAATGAGATGAAGAAAAGCTAGGAGGCCACACTGTATGATGATCTTTATAGAAATGAAAATTATAGAAAATCTAGACTTGGATTAGGTCTATACAAAGTCTGATATTGGAGCCTATATTCTCCATTTATTAAAGTAGTAGTTAATTAATACAATATAAAATTATTAGGAAAGAAGTCAGAATTATTGAGTACACTTAACACTTCCACATATTCCATATATAATATATATAATGTGAAAATATGTATGGAATATATATGATGAATAGATACTGATATATTGATGACTATGGCTTTGGCCACTAGTCCTTACTTTGATGTGCTTTATAGATTGCATAGCTATTATTCAAGAACTCTCTTTAGGAGGGCATTAAAGATGAAGACAGGAGCTAGAGCTGTTAATGAGTAGGGTATCTTTTCAGCAATGCTATTCTAGATAAAAGCTAGCCAAGCCCCTACTGAGCACTCTGGATATCGACTCCTCCTTGCCAGTAGGGGTAGCTGCTGAACCACCAAAAGATGACCTGCTGTGAGGCACCTTATCCCTGGTGGGAGCTTTAAGATTCCATCCAAGCTTTTTAGTCTATTTCCGGCCACTCCACCTAAAAGGATTGCATCTCCCAGCCTAGCAAAGCTACTCACCATTACTTTACCACACCCAATTTGCTTTTGTTCACACCAGTCCTTCTCTGTAAAGAATATTATCTCTTTCCCATTCATCAAAGATCAGATCAGCTTTCCTGACTAGCCATCCTGGACACCCACCCCTCAGACCTGCCCATGAAACAAATCTTCCCCTAGGCAAATGTCTTTTTCTGTGTATCTATCTATCCATCTATCTATCCACCTTTCCTCTACCTATGTCTATACTTTCATTTTGTTGCAACTGTTTTTTGCCTCCCTGTTTCTTCCCATGGAAGGTAAGGTTTCTGGGAGCAGATTCCTGTGGTATTCATTCATCTTTATTAAGTTCCAGACTCCATTGTGTCTCCTGTAACTTAGATACTTCTCTGAAAAAGGAAGTGACTTCCTTCAAGAAATCACATTAGGATTGCTAAAAAAAAAAAAAAGAAAAGTCTATACTCCAAAAGATACTATGACATTTCCAGGCCAACAGGATTTTAAGTCCAGCTATGCATCCAGTGAGTAAGAGCACTGCCCTTTGGACTGCCTTAGCAAGCTTGGTGATAAGTGTGAGCTGTCTGCTTCCTGTTTGAAACAGATTTCTAATGTTGAGGGGTAGAATAGGAGAAGTAGAAGAAATTGAACTGTGTAGCATTGCAAGAAATATGTGGAGAATAGGGCTTGAGGGTACTCACGACCTGCCTTGAGTCAACTTCTTAGGCCTTGCAGGTCTAGAACTAGTGGAAATTGCCATCCCTGGTAAAGGGATGAGTCAAAAACACAGCTCATTTTGCCAGCAAGTCAATCATAATGCTGATTAAGGAATTATTTCCCACTGACTTCTTTTATAACCAGGTAGTTTTAGCGCTAGATGGGAGGAAAAGAGAGAAGAAGTTTCAAGAATCAGAATTTTTATAACAAGGAAGAATTTCCACATCAAAACTCAGATTCACAGTTTTGTTTTATGCCAAGTGTGAAAAGGCATGAAATAGCTAGGCATGAATTATTCCCCAAAGACTCTTCTTTTACTAGAAAGAACTTTGCAAATGTTAATAGGTACTAGAAAAGCTGGAAGCAGATCTGCTCTGGGTCCAGAAACATAAAGTAATCATCACTTTGTTTGTTTGATTCTAAATAGGCTTAGTATTGATTTGCAGTATAAGAATCCCAAATTCCACTGCTTTGAAAAAGTCATCCAAACCCTCCACTTTTCATTTCTGATAGTTTCCTACACATGAAACTTTCTTTGCAATACTGTACCAAGCATAGAGGAGAACACACGGGAAAAAGTCTGACTGAGCATCAGCTTTCCATGGTTCCACTCCACACGCATACTAAGGGGTTCCACTGCAGCTGTTGCTCCAGAGCGCAACTCAAGTTGGTTCCATGAACAAATGGAAGAGTTCAACTGACTAATACTCCCAAGAAAGCTTGAGAGCAAAGAGTAGGCACAGTGAATATCAGAATTACCTCTGCTTACAAACATATATTAACACTACATTGCATGTGTTACAATGCTTGGATTTAGAATCCAAAAAGACATTAGGAGGTATTATCCTCATACTTTGCATTGGAGGATGAGTGTCACTGAATTAGCAGTCTTGAGACTAGAACCATATCCTCTGAACTTCCACACCATACTTCTTTTCCATCTCGAACTCTCTCCATGACAGAGTAGTCTTTTAACTCCTTTATTGTGTAGCCTTCCCCCATGAATTCAGTAAGCATGCACAGTCTTGTTACGTGCCCAGATTGTTCCAGCTACTGCTCATTTCCCTGAGCAAAACAGACTAACATTTCTGTATTTGTGGGATTCATATATTCTAGTGAGACAAGGGCATGTATACCCCTATGACAGATCAAAAATTGGAGCCCCCTAAAAAAGTTGTTTTAGAAACAAGCTTATTAATGACAGACTTGGTACAGTGATTTTGAACTTCTGCCCCAGACTTTCACTGCAATGGACACAAATATATGCTTTAAACTCAAAATGTATTCAGAGCCCTAGGACATGGAAAATCATGCTCAATTTATTTGAGTCTGGTAGAAGTCAGCTGAAGGATGGAAGGTTTATTGTTAAATCTAAAGTGGTACCAGAAGGAAGAACCAGAAGGTTCTATTGGAAGAATGCAGATATATTAAGGTAACTTCTTGGGTGTGATTGCTATGGATTGAATTATTTGCCCTCAAAGAAGAGACAGTGAAGTCCCTAGAACCTTTGAATGTGACCTAATGTGAACATGGGGTCTTTACAGAGCTAATCTAGGTAAATTGAGACCATCAAGGTGACTACTAATCCCATATAGCTGGTGTCCTTATGGAACCGAAACTTGGAATGATGAGACATATGAGCAGAAAGAGGACAACATGAAGACAGAAGGTACATCTCATCTCCTGGCCAGGGACTCCAGCTGCTACAGGAACTCAGGAATGTGCAGTGACTCTCCTCCTGTGTGCTTGCGCTCAACTCTCTCTTCAGCTTGGGTTTCAGCCTCTGGAACTGTGGAGTGATGGGTTTCTGTTTTGTGAGCTACCCAGGAGGTATACTTGTTAGAAGCCCCAGGAAATGACTATGGTAATCCTAGCATGTCGACGTATTTCATTTTCTCATAAAATAAGATCACCTTTTATTTTCATGGGGGAAATTTTCCTACCCCCGCCACTCCCCCCCCCATTCTCCCAGGTCAAGGACACAGATCTGTGTGGTAGAGATGGCAGAGAAGCAGATACGGGCACTGTTGTACTGAGAAAGGCAAATGAATATCTGCTCCACCCACTCCTCCCACCCAGGCAGCCAATCAATCACACTCAACATTTCATAGCCCTAGGCAACTGTCTGCAGCTGATGGGGACCCAGTCTCAAAGATAAAGGAGGTCTGTTCTCCTACTGTTTATTGTTAAATTCAAATTTTTCAAAAGTTTTAACCATGACTCATACAGTTAGCAAATCCACACAAAGTGAGAGACATAAAGGAAAGAAATATTCTGATTCTGTTTGTCACTGTCACCAATAATCTCTAAATTGATAATGAATTACAAGACAAAAACACATAACTTTTCTTTATAGTACACTACCTTTGAAATTCACAGATTAAGAGTTTCTCTTGTATACAGACATAGATTGCAAGTAAAGTCTGAAGTTAGAGGAGTTAGAGAAATTTTACACTAGTCAATTTATTTATAGTTATAAGTTAGTGTCAAGTGTGCTTACTGAAAGGATAAAAAAATACATCAGTTTGTTGGGTTGAGTAGGCTTTAGATGGTAGAAATCCCTGACACCTTATCATGTGTGGAATTGCAGTAAACTAAGAGCTGATGAAAACAGAAATAGAGACTTCTCTATTATACGCTGGGAAGGGGCACTGGCATAGGCCTGTGAGAAAGACAAGCTACACTTAGCTCACTGTGTCTGCTTCCTGAAAAATGAATCTATGTCACAGTGCAAGGTTGTTCACAAGCAACCCGAGAGATATCTGGCAACAACACCTGAAAACTCCCAGTTACATGATGGCATCTGGTGTCGCTTCAGTTTGAAAACTCAGATACCTGTGTTGAAAGACCACATTTCATTCCCCCTATGTGTTTCAGAATTGTTAACAAACTGGCTTTGACACTTCCAATGAATAAAAGAGGAAAACAAAAGAACACCCTGGAGGAAGCAGGATGAGCAGGAGAAAAGGGATTTCAAGCTCTTTTGGTGTCAATAAATCTCAAGGACAACTGTGAGAACTTCTACATCTGAGTCCTGAGAGATGGTGCTGGGATCCCAACTCAGGCTGATGTGGAGTGCACCATCCTATTAGAAACCTGTTTGAGGTCTCCAAAGAAGTCCACATACGGGGTTTTGGAAACTGTTCTTACGCATGTGCCAGGGACCTTGTAATTAACAGGCCATGTCTACTTTCCAATCCAGTTTTGCCAATCCTACTCTCCTATCTCAAAGTGTCTTAAATTAATAATCTGTAGGGAGGTTATGGGTTCACTTCTCCAGCACTTGTTGGACACTTGCTTAGTGAATATCAGTTTGTAAGTGTTATAAGGACACAAAGAAAATTAAAATAAGGAACAGACAATTTTTAACTGATTCTAGTTGTTGCTGTAGTGACCCATTTGAGTGACCAGTAGCTCTATTCTGAAGTTTTCTGCTTTAGTGTCTTCAATATTGTGCTATCTTGTTTCTTACCTTGTATCCTCTTTTCTTTCTCTGAAAAACATGGTATTAAGATCCAGACTGCCTGTGTTCAAAAGCTAGCTCAGTTATTCATTAGCTGTCTGACTGGGAAAAGCATATTTCAGCTCTCTGCATTTGATTCCCCTGTATGTTTAATAGGGACAACACCAGTATCTATATCATGAGGTGAGTACTAAACATGCTAATCTACAAAAAGGACTTACAACAGTTTTTAATAAACACTATGTATGAATTTGCTACAGTTTTACTCTAGTGGGACATTAGATAATGCACAACATCAGGAGATCAGTGGTATAGAACCACATTAAATGAGATTTTGAATTAAAAAAAAAAGAAGTGGGTACACCTATAATCCCAGGACCTGAAAGGCTGAGGAGAGAGGAACACAAGTTCAAGTCCTGTCTGAACAACTTACTGAAACTCTGTCTCAAAATAAAAAATAAAAAGTGGGCTGGGGATGTAGCTCACTGCAAAGGCCCCAGGTTCAGTCTCCAGCACTGAAAGAAGGGAAATGGAGTGACAGCTGTTGACATTTCTGTTCTGTACTAGAGACCAGAAAAGGGGGTCTTTTGTGGTGAAGCACCCTTTTTTACAAAGGAGAAGGGGGAATGTGTGTTACTTTAATAGCAGGCTTTCACTCTGAGGCATATGGTTAAAAGCCACATGCTTGTGGATTTTGCCACTTTTTCCACACTTGCAAACTCACAACCACTTTTGGTGCCCGTGGTTTAACCTCTGTTTCTCTAACTCCTATTTATGAGTCAAGTGGTTTCATGTCATCAGACTGATGAGGAAAATGAACAGAGGGATAAGGATATGGAAGTCGGCTCACCAATGGGAAGTACGACTGCTTGCTGAAAAAAGGAATTCAACACCTTTTGGCTTCATGGCACTGTGCTCAGTTAACTTTGAAAATGCCAGTGCAGTCCAGGTGGCTACCTGGACATGCACAAGGCTACAGGAAGGTCCCAGTGTTGCAAGAGGCTGAAGTGATGGCTGCAGCTGAGCACCTGCACTTCTGGGGTCAGCAGAAAAGCAGCTGGACTCTTGATAAGTACTCTCCCTTGCTTCTCAGAGGGTATGGTTCAAAGTGTACCATCCTGGCAACTTCCTGTGTGCCCAAGACAAAGTTCAGTGCTGTGAGCACTGAGGGCTCTGAACCTGCGGGAGCTGTTTGGGGATGTCCTTAGTTCCAATTTTCCAGTTTTTCTGCCCAAAGCAGAGACTCCCTCTTACCCTCCCAGCCATACCTGGTCTAACTCTAATGGGTATTTACTAGGGACTTCTTGGAAAAATATGACATGTTAGGGCCTAAGTTATCCATAAAGATAGTTGGCAGCAATACCAGGCTCAAAGCTCTAGTTCCTCCATAAAGATGTACATTCTTTCTCATTGTCCCATTATTTCTGCTGCTACTAAGGGAAAACTGGCTAAACATTTTCTGTTGTGCTGACTGAAGAGTATTGACAGGAATCTTCTTTATGAAAATCTCCACTTGGAAAACCTCTCTAAACTTTCCTGTCTGAATAGCCTCAGTATTTAAATGAATTAATGGATCTTTCAAAAAGCCTTGTAATTTACCTCAGTTCATCCTCTTAATCCAGCTCTCTACTCCCTTTTGCTAAGTAAGTCTAATTTTTCTTTCCACTTTTTCTTGCAGACCATGGTTTTTAGAATTCCAATCATTTTAAATAGTTTCCACTATAACATCTCAGAATATCCACATTTTTCCTAAATTGTTTCTCCTAACCAAACATAAAATTCCATTTGAAGAGTTCGAAGGAAGGAAATGAGACAATGATTTTTGTATGTTACACACCACATGAACACAAATAAAACACAGGTGACAAATTTCCTGCTTAAGAGGCAGGGCTATGCTGGAACTTCAGTTGAACTAGGCACTGAGTGAGTCTACTTCCTCCCTGCTGAAGTGGTATTTCTCCATTAATTCACTCATCTCTTTGTTAAGATCATCATTCCAAAAATAATTTAAAGAAACTTCATCATAATGTTTGAAGAAAATTTCAGAATAAATGAGCAATTGAGACAAATATTTTGCAAATCTTAGCTAATATAATTACAAGAACATAAAATTTAGCTTTGAATTTTCTGAAACCAAGGAGAGAAGAGAAAAAAAATCTTAAGATTACTTTGCTCCAGAGGAACAAACAAGACAAAAAGTGTTTCTCTTCATAGCTTTGTGTTTGACTTTTTCTGCCAAAAATTCAGTACTTCAATTGGTTCTTATCCCTGGGGACCACAGGCTTCCTGAATACAGATATCATTTCTTTTAACAGTTGTTTCTTGATTAATGCTTACCGAATGAATGAATGTTACTGTGTCTGATTTCCCAGAAATTCTTTATCAGGTGCTCAGATTAAGCTATAACATGTGCTACACAAATATTTGCACCACTTTAGCATCTTAAAATTGATTGTCAGACAGGCTGGATTCAGGCTTTGACTGTATTTGTGTATTTTAAAGTTTCATTCATAAGGAGGTGGGAAGAATGCTGGCTTCAGGGCAGATAGTGCAGGACCCTACCTGAGCTGTGCCTATCTTCAGAGGAAGTGAGGACCAAGGTCACTGGCCACCTGCACACCAAGGGGAGGGCAGTGGTCCTGCACATCACTTGGTTACTTCACACATCCTTGATTGTCCTAATAGAAAAACATGCTTAAAATCAGCATGCTCAGTTGCATAGTTTCTCATCACCCCATGGTATTTTCATTATAAGTTGACCTAGGTATTCCAATCAATCTCTTCCTTTGCTTTTATGATCTATTTACTAATAATAAATAAAATGTTTTAAAAGTGACAACTAGAAATTCCCAGTATGGTCAAAAGCAAAGCAAGCATCACAGTAGATTTGAAACAACTGAATGCAAAGAGGTACATGTGAAGGAAGCCCCATCCCTACCTGTCTCTGTACTGAATACCAGGTTTGTACCCAAATCTCAGTTCTTCAAGGGAAACCAACACTAAGACAAAGAGCTAGAGCTTTGAAGTCAATTCCTGGAGAGAAGTGCTCTGTGTATAAAGGCAGGTTTTGAAAATAGCTGTCTGCATGTTGCTTGAAGTTGTGGCTTTATAAGATGTTGTAGGTCTAAGAGACAGAAATAGTGAGAGATAGCATTATGTTAAAGAAGTAAACCAAACTGTCACTGAGCCCCATGCCTGTATCTGACATGGTCACTGGAGAACAAGTTTCCAAAACCCCATGATAGAACCAGCTTCTAGACATGAAGTTAGGAGATTTGGCACAAAATGGAAAAACTGTTAGGATAAAGAGAGAAAATTTTAAAAAGAAAATACAGGTAAAGGAAAAAGAAGTTTCATATTGAAAATAATTTTGCAAATCAAAAATTCAGAAATCTAAAACTAATAAAATCAATGACAGTATAGAGGGAAGAAGAAATTCCTGTGATTATCCTTCACTGAAGAAAAGCATCAGTCTTCAGATCAAAGCCGATTATAGGATAAGCATCCTTAATTTGAAAATCTGAAAGACTCTCAAATCTATGACTTTTGCAACTGCCATGGTTCACAAATATAAAATTCCATACATAATGACATGTGATGAGTCACAGTAAAATGCAGGTTCACTAAAAAATATTGTTCTAAGATTATCTTCAGGATAAGTATAATAATGACCCAGGAAATCTCTAAAGTATATAGGAAATAAAAATAAAGTTTATGTCTATACTTGTGTCCCATCTCTAATTTTCATTTATATATACAAATAATCTAAAATACAGAAACATCCAAATTCTGAACTACTTATGGTTCCAAGTATTTTCAGTAAGGGATGCTCAACCTGTACTGGGAATGAATATTTTAAGGAACTCATCCTGACATGTTGTGAAACTACAAAATATGAAGAAAAAAGACAAAATATAAAAACACTCAAGAGAATAGCCACCAAAGGGGAAAAAGACTGAAAACATTAAAAGAAAAAGACTGAAAATAAAAAAAGAACTCAAATCAAGAAAATATGGAGAACAGAAACACGCTGGGTGGAATGACAAGGCAAGGCACTGGATAAATTAAAAACACAAACACAGTAGATAAGATCACTAAAAATCATGTGGTTATTTGAAAACACTAATAAACTAGGCAAAACTAAATAATATTGGTAAAAAAAGAAAAAGGCATACTTAGATAATACCGAGACTACAAAGGAGTAGCTTAAGTTAGAATTTTTTTTAAATAATAATTTTTAAAAATTTATTATTTTTAAAAATTCTATTTCTAAAAAATATAACTTTTTAAAAATAAAATTATTAATAATAATTTTTAAAAATAATAATAAAAAGTGCAACCAATCACTCTCAATAAACATGAAGATGAAGTTTACCTTAATATCATGACATCAAATTTGTCATTTAGAAATCAAAATTGAAGGGCCAGGGATATAGCTCAGCAGCATGGTGACTGACTGGCAAGCATGAGGTCCTCTGTTCAATTCCCCTAAAAAGAAAAAAATTGAAATGACAATCAAACTCTTCTCCCAAGAAAAATGATATATTTAGATAATTTTACAGGTGGATTTTACCAAGCTGTGAAATTGTACATATTGGTCCAAGTACAGAAAAGAGGAAAAAGATACTGTAAAGATTTTTTTTAAAAAGCCTCCAGGGCTCAAGACTCAACACAACCCTTCTGACAGCTGCTTTCCCATCAGACACACAGTAGGTGTCTCATGATGCAGTTCTAACACAGTTTACTTGGAGATAGGGTCAGGTTCCCAGGCGAAAGCTCAGTCTCAGAAGATGGCTCCCCACTTTTGATGTCTTTGCAAGTCCCAGGGTGTGTTTGTCACTGTAAACTGGGGTCAGTCAATTTGTTAGGGTAGGTCACTGATCCATGGCACTGGTTCTTATTGCAAAGGACATTAGACAACAAGCAGATGGGAGAACCCCACTGAACAAGATGCGGGAGGAAGAGTGTGGTACTCTCCTGCCTACTCGGGACACAGCCTCCACCCAGAACCTCCACATGTTCAGCAATCCAGAGACTCCTTTGAGCATTCTGGAGTCTTTGGTACATAGGCATCATTGCTGAAATAATTTGCTACTAGTGGCCAGCTCATCATTCAACCCCTGGCCCTCACTTGGAGGTGTGTAGGGTTGCTGATTTCCCCAGCAACCAGAATGCAAAACTTTATTTTACATTTTACAGTTATAGTTTTGATAGAAAACTAGAAAAGTATGAGAAACTATGGTATATGTATTTTGTGTATATTTGTAAAAATTTCAAATAAAATATTAATAAAAGAATTCATCATCAAATATAAAAAGTCATCAAATCTAGACAGCTTTGGTACAGGCAGTGCACTTGGGGCACAGTGGGACAACCCTCTCCATCCACCTAAATTTGGGCAACACCTTACGGCCAATCCTGCTTCCACTGTTATAAGGGAAGCAGAAATAAGTATAATAATGACCCAGGAGATCTCTAAAGCTCCAGATCAGAGCACATGCATATGGATCCCAAAGCTTGACTTTCAGTGAACTTTTATCCTCTGGAACCTCATTAGTGGGTCATACATAGTGACCATATAAAACAGAGTGAATGGTGGGAAAGTCATGTGCACTGTATATCTTTAGGTGACTCAGCACCCTGCCGTCATTTCCGCAGTCACATCCAGAGAGATTCTGTAAGGGTCCCTGGGGCAGGCAGCACACCCTTTAAATCTGAAAGCCTGATTTGTTGGGGTTTTCTCTTCCTGTTCTTCCCATCCCAGACCCACTTTTCCTTCTCATGCCACGTTTTTGTTTCTGCTGGCGTGGTCCTGCACATCCTGCATGTCCTGAGCACATCTTCCCATTAGCTGCAGGAAGTCTAACATCAGTACAAGCGATGAGACAATGATACAGTTGATGCTCAAATTTTAAAAATTATTTCAGTAAAAGACACATTACCAAGAACAATGGGATAAATGTGTTAAAAGTGAGGGAGTGTATGGTGAGGGGGATTAATATCAATATGTCATTGTGACAATTCTTTTATGTAAACATTCACTGTATTTTTAACACACCTTGGTGATCAACTGTTTATGGTAATTTTTGTCAAATTAAGACATTACATTTTGTCCAAATCCACCTTATTGACTGGATCTGATATACAACTTCTGGCTCTTCCCAAAGTCAGACTGACGGTAGCAGATTATGCACCACCCCCAGGCAGTATACTTCAGTTTGTTAGTTGCCCAGGTAATAGTTACAGTTACAGTTCCTGTTACTTTTGTTTCTTAGAAATGACTGGTTAGTATGACTCAGATGATCACTATGACACATATTGTAAGAACTAATCCCCAATTAGTTCTTATAATACATAGAAGCAGAAGCCCTTCTGCTTCTATGCTTCTTGCTTCCTTATCCCATATAAGCCCTAGACCACCAAGATCAGGCCTGACATTTTGGGAATGATCCCAGTCAGTGGATGTTGTTGAATGATTTGCCATGTCCTTTCCCAAAGGTTGTCCCACCTGGGAACAACCCTGTCAAACACTTCTCAAAGACATCAAAGAGGAGAGCAAAAAGCTCAAAGCTTACTACAGGTACCCAGAAAAGTGATACAAGGACTAAGAACAATAAAAAATAAATACCCATTCAGATTAAAAGTTAATAATTCTCAAAAAAATTTCTCAAAAGCTTTGACCTACATATGATGACAATGCCTTCAACAGTCTGATATGTTCAGATTAGCCCAGACCAGGCTCCCTTCTTCTTTTGGAAAACCATGAGCCCTTTTGTCCATTCTACCAGGCACAAACTTGCAGCCTGGGAAGACATCTCACTAAACATGAGTTCCTGTATAAGCCGGTCCCCATACCACTTCTGGGAAGAGACCTCCTCTTCAAGTTAGAAGGGACCATCTCCTTTGCACCAAATCATCAGCCTCCCTCTTGTTTAACCCTGCACTTTGAATTTTGATTGTTCCTAAGAGGAGGATAACACTGCATCAGCCTGAGACAGATAACCACAATCCTAAAGTTCCAAAAACTCTCTTACCAGACTAAGAGGTAAAGACTTGCCTCTGGGCCTGGCCATCAACTATGCCACCTCACTGTGACCCCCATTGCTGTCAGATGTCACAGGAAGCATAAACAGGTATCCAGCCACACATCAGCCTGATGGAACATGAATCACCTTGGGCAAGAACTCTATGCCATTAACAATGCAGCCATCATCTTACATTCTGTGGCAACATATATATATAGTTTTTTTGACTATATATGTCCCTCAAGGGCTTGGGAACTCTCCCACTATTTACGGGAAGATCCTAGAAATAGATTTGGCTCTGGGACAGCCTATTTCTCTGTCCCTTCCAGCTTTACCATGGTCCCTTGAGAAAGAAAAAAATTAGACTTCAAAATTATAAAATGTCCGTGTGCTGTCAAACTGGTAAAATATACCTCTCTTTCCTGTAAAGCCAGCTCAAGATTTCCAAACTTCCAGTGCTTCTGTACCCCCTGCATACATTGCCTCAGTCTTCTGCTACCCACAACCTGCTTGTTCACCTGCATGGACCTCAAGAATACCTTTTTCTGCTGTTGATTGGCTCCTATCCTCTTTACCTTTAAATGGAAAGATCCCAGTTCTGAACTCAAAAGTCAACTGACCTGGACTCAACTGGCCTGAACTTCCCAGAGGTTCAAAAAACTTGTCTACCCTTTTTGGAGAAGGCCTCACAACTTACCCTGCTAGTATCCCAGCACAATGTATCGCTGCACTTCTGATTAATGACATCCAAACTACCTGCCAGAAATACACAAAAGCTATGCTACAATACTTGGTGGAAACTGGCTACAAAACAGAAACTCCACAAATTTCTTGGCACCATTGGATTCTATAATATCTGGATCCTTGAGTTCACATAAACAATGATGCTTACTGAGACTGTCAGCTCCTGGTGTGCTCATAGCCTACCTGTGAAAATACTTGAATCCAGTCACTAAAAGCTGCTTCCCCCTTGCCCTTTCACTCTAATAGCTATTTTGACATTAACTGCAGTCAGAAAAATGTTGCCCAGTATCCTGGAACACAGCTAGACCTGCCCCACTGTATATTCTACAAATTCAAGCCACAGTGCTGGTATTCATATCCCTGCAGCCAGCTCAAGCTTCAGTATCTGTGTCATCAGCCCTGACTTCCACCTGGATGTACAGATACATTTAGTGTTCATCTGCACCTACTTAGGCTGGCCCAATGCATTCCCTACCCAAGATGTGCAGGCAACAAAAGTTTATAGAGTCCTGCTATGAAAAAATCATCCATAGATATGGCTACCCTTGACCACTGGCAGTGACAGTGGGTTGCATTTGTAGCAAAGGTAACTTAAAAACTAGATTAAATAAATACTACATACAGCATACAGACCACAAAGTTCTAGAACAGTTAAAAAACAGCTTGTGAAAATTTAACTGAAAGGCCAGCTACACCTGTAGCACACACCATATTAACAGCTCTTAACATTTCAGAAATCCAGCCTTAGATACACTATTCCTTAATCCTGATAAATTTCTGGAAAATTTACCTGGACCAGAAGAGGATGCATGCAAAGCCCTACTCTGGTCACTCTGGACACTGACTGGTTGATGCACAACTGAAACATGAGAACACCATTCACAGGATTGCTCCAGACTCCAATGCGTGACTCCCCTTGATTTTTGTGCCTTTTCAGGCTGCTTACCCCAATCCTTGCTTCACTTCCCCTGCCCCACACTAGCTGTGGTTTTTACCTTAGCTCTATGCACAATCAACCAAACACTTGGCGAAGATTTGATAAATGTCCAAGGCACATTGGACACTCAGATTAACTCCTTTACTCCCTTGCCTAAATTATGTCTCTTCCTTAAAGCAATTTAGGGAAAAACTCTGTAATGAGACAAAATTGGGAACCTTGGCTGGGGTCCATTCTAGATCACTGACAACCCTAATATTACTACTGCTAGTTGGGCCTTGTCTCAGAAGATAAAATGTAATATTCCCAGCATATATTTGCTTGGGAAATTAAAAGATGGAGAAAATATAGTAAAAAATAACCTCCCCCAGCCAATATACTTCAGTTTGTTAGTTGCCCAAGTAATAGTTCCAGTTACAGTTCCTGTTAGTTTTGTTTCTTAGAAACATCTGGTCACTATGATGCGTATTGGAAGAAGCAATCCCCAATTGACAAGCCATTCTGCCTCTGTATTTCCTGCTTGCTTATCCCATATAAGCCCTAGATGCCCAAAGATCAGTGCCCATCAATGTGAATAAATCTGCCTCCAAATCCTGGATGCTGTTTCAGTATTTCTGTTTGCCATTTCATGATCATGAAAGATAAACATTTTGAGCTGATATGGGACACTGAAGCAGCCATGATGGCACAACAAATGACATTCACACACACATACAGAAAAAGACTTTCAGAACTGCTTCAGCAAGTGCCAAGATGATGGGATGTGTGTTCAAATTGAGATTTAATGTTGAAAGGTTAATGGAAACATGTCTCTTACTATAATAAAATTTTTAAAATGTAAATATTTACATTTTAAAACAATTGTAAACATTTACATGTCATCATAGTTTTTTATGTTATAAATCTATGCACATAACAATTTTAATTCAAAAAGAAAAATATTATTTTTCCCTTAAATGCAAACCTTTGATGAATATATTCACATATATCTATCTATCTATCTATCTATATATATATATATATAACCATTATAGAAAAGGAAATAGCATTCACACTTATTCATATATATATATTCCACTATAGAAAGGAAATCTGTTTAGATAAATGTTCATTTGCCCTGCATTACAAAACATGTTCCATGTGACATTTTAGAAGCAGTCCAGAAAGGAGCAAAATAGGCAGCTCTACATCACCACTTACATTCAACATCCTGCTGTAGCATCTACGCAGTGTACAAAGATAAGAAAAGGCCTAAAATTAAACATGAAATTTCAAAGTGAGTCTGAAAGGTAGGGTGTGGGAAAGACTGGAAGACTGGATGGGACAGTAGGCATGAACTATAACCCCAGGGCACATGGGCAGAAAGTTCTCCAAGCCCTGCATATGGACCTCGCCTGAGAGCTTTGCTAGGATGATCTGGACCTGACGTTGGCATGGGAAATATGAAAGAGGGATGGTCATCAATAAGCTCTTGCTATCATCTCTCCACAGTCGCCCACCTTATGCAGTAGGGTGGATTTTATTTTTTTCTTTCTCTTTTTTCCTACTTTTAGTTGACTCAAACTTGCTTTGTAGGGCTTGTATTTTCCTACCTTTAATAAACATGAAACTCTGCCACCATTTATTCTTGTTTACCTTAATTCTTTATTCAGGACACAAAGAACCTAAAAATCATCTCTAAGAGACTCCAGAACCCCAAAGCCTGGTAGCAAAAGTACCTTTATTTGTAGTCATAATGCTTGTCTGCATATAATATACAAGATAATCCACAAATAAATTTTTAGGAACCAAAAAGAGAATTCCACAGTACTAAAAAAGATCAACATAAAAAGTTATCATTCAAAAATATAATAGGAAATTAAATCCATTTCACAATTGCAACAAAAATTTAGGATGCCTAAGACACAAATAACAAGAAAGGTATATGATCTTCTTAGGGAAAATTATAAAACACTAGTAAGAAAATATGAAGAGATGGAGAAATGGCCAATTGTAATTTTTGCAAGAATGGAAAAACTCATGATTGTTAAGTCAAAATTTTGACAATTTGGGGGCTAAGGATTTAGCTCAGAGGCATAAGCGCCTGCCTGGCAAGTGCAAGGTCATGAGTTTGATGCCATTACAAAAAAAAATTTTTTTTTTACTATTTTGGTAAAAGACAAAGTGAGATTTTCCCTGAAATGAGCACTCCAGGTAAAGTACCAGCATGCTTGGCCCAGGTATAAACAAAAAGAAATTGGATCAGAATAAAGTGCCTAAAGATAGACACACCTACAAGCAATTTTGGATAAAATGAAGGAAACTAAAATACATTTCTCTAGAATATAAAAGATCACTGACCTGATGATAGGTTATATACAAAGGGTCTCTGGCATCTCTCTGACCAAAAGCAGGACAAAGACCCACACAGGCCAAAGGTCTTCTCACACTCTTCCCTCTTTTTCTGCCTAAAAACTGGATGTAAAGTATTCAGAACACTTTGCCATCCAGCTCAGCAGTTTCTTCCTGTACATTTCTCTTCCATGACCCCACCTGTGAAGCCAGCTGCTTGTCCTGTGTCTTGTCACCTCTCTAGACAGTGTTGTTCTGTGCTCGAATCCACTGACTGCTAAGGCACACTGGTAGTTGTCTACCTCCCAGCAACTTGCTGGGGTTGCTTGCTTGCATTGCTTGATTAGTACACCTGTGTGTTCTCTAGTTACTTTGCCTTTTGATGCAGGAATCAGCTCCAACTGACAATTTATAAGGTTTCAGGAAAAAATGACTTTCTCCTCTTCAAACGTAAAAAAAGACAAAAAAAATTGCAGCTCACCAAATTGTTAGGTCTTCTGTACCATAATTAAAATGTCAAAATTCCTGGTTTACATATAGGGAATATTTAGCTTCCTTTTATTCCATTTTATTTTACTTTATCTTTGGCCCTCAGAAAAACAGTGGCCTCTTTCAGTTATTCTAGTTTGACTTCACAAAATTATTTTGAATCTGCCAAGTACCTCTCCTGCTAGAAATCTTTCTCCTTTGCATTCCATGACACCGTACGTTCCTGCTTTCCAGTTTTCTTCTTGATTTGTTTCCCCAGTCACTTTTCATCATCTGTCACTTTAAAATAATCGCTTCTTGGGATACTTGTTTCAGTGAATTCTTCCTCCCTGATTTGTTTAGTCCAGATGCTTTAACACTTCACTGTCATGACTTCAACAAATTTGAAGAACTAGTCAAATTGTTATTGATGAGTCCTAATGATATAGCATTATGTGATATTTGGTATCAACTCACATGTTCAAAATAGGTGATATTGCTCCAATAAAACTCCTCAGTTCATTTTTTTATGAGGACACAGTTTATAAGTTTATTGGGACTTAATGGTGTAATGATAAAAAAAAAACAGGAAGAGAAGTGGTGTCAAACTATTCATTTTAAGAATAATTATAGCAGGACACATGCACTCACTGAAAAATAAAACAAAATTCCCGCTCTACTCAAATAGAAACACATTTCCAATAAAATTTCACTTTGATATGTAATAGTCTTCCCCAAATTTATAATGTAGCAAGAATTTATCAACTGTGCAATATTATTATAAAAACTCAATCCAAAAGAATATCTTCAATTTAGAAGCTAATGTCAAAGAAAAATGATTTAAAATAATTTTCTACACTTGTGGCAGAGAAATATGATAGCATGAGAAATAAAATAATTTCAAGTTCAGAAATACATTAAATTAGAAACAATTATTGAGGAGAAAGTGAAAGAGAAATACATGAATTCAAGAAAAAACAATCCTGCTAATTAAGAAGCAAATTAGTCATTTAAAAAGTAAAACAAAAAAGAATGGCAATGTTTATAAACTACTGTGGTACTTAGATATCACCTAAAATATATATAAAATTTTAGTGTTATAAATTATCACAAATTACATCCTTTGCATTAAACATATGTTGATATTTTTAGATGTCAACTTGAAAATAGAGTATATCAGAATATACACAATTTTTCAAACTCCCTAAAGCGTTTTAGGGAGCACATGAGAAAAATACTTTGAGAACCACACTCTTACTTCACAAGTTCAGTTTACTTTTTGTATCCTCACCTTTCAACACACTTTTACATTCTTTTCAGTGTTCCCTAAGCCAACAGAAATATACACATTACATGCATCTTGCAGTGCTTTTCTCTTTGAACCCTTCTGTATGAAGGTTCAGCATTATCTCCACTATCACACGGTAATTAGTGTGTGCTGTCCACCAACTTCAGTGTCTCAGCTTCTGGTTCCACTAGTGGCAATGAATTCTTTAATTTGCTCCTTCTCAGAGCTTCCCAGCTGCACCCTCAGGAAAAGCTGGCCACCTCCTCCAGTGGCTTCTGTAGCACCTGCAGTTGTCACTCAGGAAGCTCAGGTCAGTGGATCAGAATCAGTTTAGCTGTAAGTTCAAAGCCATAGAATGGAAACCTGCACTGGAGGGAAAAGTCTGAGATCCAAAGACCATACTTCTGGACCAACACCACAAAGGCACAGAGTGCAGTGAAGGAAAGCAGGTGAGAAGGCTCTGAAATGGTTACTGTTAGGTTTTTCCTTGGCACAGTAGAGAAGCAAGAACAAAAAAAGGAAAAAGGGCCTTTATCGCGGGCAAGGGGGGGGGGGTTGCAGAAGAGTGCAAGATCCCTTCCAGACAAAGATGCAATGGTATTTTACAAGGTTTGACAGGGGCTGGAATTGAAGGGTCAGGCACAATAACATATTGACAGCTGGTTGGGGGAATGTTGGAATGTGCAAAAAGCGGAAAGTTCAATTTATTCATGGAAGAAGAACCTGGAAGTCAGTATTGAAAAGACACATTGTCTCTCTAGAGCCCAGCGCCATTTGGGCAGAACCTATCAGTCACATCAGGTAGATTGTCCTGTTGCATTGTGAGGGAGATGACTCCTGTGACTCCCTTTGAATCCAAAACAATTACTGTGACTTTGATTATTTGGAGACTCATTTCCTTATACTGATATGTAAAAAGCTGGCTAGGGTATTTCCTTCTCTCTTCACTTGGCTCTAAGCATTGCAAATAAGGCTAGCCAAGGTGCTAACATGCAATCTCTGTAGCCACAGACAGTCCTGGACCCTCACCTAGTGTTCTTTGTACAATATAGATAAATACAGGATATGAGCACCTGAGATGTTAGAGCAAATAGCTCTGGCAATGTCAACTGGGTAGAGCCTCAAGGTAAAGAGGCTATGACTCCCCAGGGCACAAGAGTTTGCATATGGATAGCCCCCTCAAAACAATTCCATTGCTATTAAATGGGATTATGTAAATTGATCCTTCTACATATCTTTATCTCTGCAATTTACAGAGATGTCAATCTTGCACCTGGCCAGCCAGCTCAAGTTACCCATGTAATTCCCACCATCCTCATTGTCACTCATCACTGAGCCACCCCCCCCCCTTCTTCACAAGATGATAAATTCTGAGAGAGGCCTAGGATCAAGGCCTTTGTCCTCATGAGGACTGGGCTTAGGACCTTTTGGCTGCCCTTAACTTGGAATATGTCTTGGTGTTTTTACTCTCGCTGTGGGTTGCACTGGTGATGGTAGATTGGAATTAACTTGCTGGGATTCAAATGACATCTCGATGGGATCACAAATACAACCTTTTGGATTGTGAGGAAGACTAGAAAGACGATTACAATACTTGGATGACTGAACTGGATTTTGGGGTTTGCAATAGCATTGTACCTAGAAATGGTGAAGCTAAGAGAGAAAGATGAGGAGGTAAAGCGAATGGAGTGGAACAAGCTTAAGGGTCTGTCATTTTCCATCCCAACCAACTCTAAGATGCTGGGGTGGCCATGAGCACACTTCATCTTGTAAAGTTGTTTGTTTATTCAGGGCTGGCACCTTCCAACCCTGGCCCAGGCCTGGTTTAGAAATGCAAACCCATAGAGAAACTTTCCATCTTGTTATACTTACCATCATAGACTGACATTTTCTGCTCTGTTTGCTATGGACTGGTGGGCGGTTTTAATTTGGTTTTCTCTCCAGGCCCAGAATCCCAGCCTTTGCCAAATCAAGACGACAGAGGGAAGGGAGGAGGGAGGGAAGACAGGAGGAAAATGTGTGCACGCTTGGATTGGAAGGATCTCAGGTGTAACATGACACTGGTTCTAGTCAACCATGTCTTACAAATCAGCTTCGTTCTGTGGATTGTGTACACACCACTTCCAGTGTGTCTCTAGTAAATTAAAATCCACAGATGTGGTAAAATATACTGAAGATATAGTGAATGGTCTTGCACAGAGAAACCATTATTCTACAAGGTAGTAGGAAAAGCAATCATAAAATTTTGAAAAATTATGCAATAACTGGGTACTTATTGCCCATCTATATTCATCACAATGATCTACTTCATAGACATAAATAGAATGGGAAAATAACAGATCTGCTGTGTGCACTAGATTTCAGTCAATGAAGGTCAATTAGAGTTGTTTAATTAAAAAGGACGGATGTCACACATTTGTTTGTATTTTTATATGCAGTCATGAAGGTAAACATTTGTTTTCTAGCCCTTCTTATTCTGCTCAGAAAGTCTCTCTTGTAGAGATGAGAATGAATTGTTGCTTAGCTTTGCAAGCAACAATTGCATCCCACTGTCTTCCCCTCAGACTGTGTTGTGATTTCCATATGCACATAGCTAAACTCTACCAGAACAACAGCATGCAGAATGTTTTCTAAAGAAAAGGACCACACAGATAAGGCCGTAAAATTGCCAGAAACTCAGCACAGGTTTTATGACATGTACAGTGACCAAAAGGGCTTAACCAAGATGGTTTATAATCATATTTGGGCATTGGAGAGTTCTCGAGTTCAAAGAAATGGTTCTGTGTCTTGTTTAGTTTTGGCAAAACTCTCTTTTCTTCAATAACCTCAGACAAACAAAGCTAACATAGTGAAGCCATGATCAGTTTTGCTTCTGTGTTCAAACAAAATATACTACCTTGTGGAGGTCTTTTTCTTACAATCAGATCTGTATATTTTTAAAAATATTTTGAATTGGACATGCTCATTTGAACATTTATCCCTTTGAAACTAAGCCACTTTAAATTGTGCTGGAAATTGTACAAATGAACCATCCTCAAAAATGAAAAAAAAGGTTCTAGCTGTGTCTGTTATTGTTTTGTTTTGTAAAGCTCAATGTCAAAATATTTAACATCATTTTTAAAGAATTCTTCATGCAAAAGTACTAGCTATAATGTCAAGCAAAACTCTAGCCTAGAGCAATATGGGAAATTAACCACCTTTGCAACTCAAGGGGCAAAACATTTAATACAGTATTTCTTGTGTCTTCTTCCTCTTCCCTCTCACCTCCTTTTCTCTCTATTTCTCTTGCTTTTTCTCTCAATCCTTCCCTGGTCCTTCCTCCCTTCTTCTTTCTCCTTCTCCCAAAGGTCAGTTAGCAAACTTTGGAAACTCTGCCTAATTCCCTAGTATGGTAGGTAAGGGATGCCTTGGCTATAAAAAGATAGCATTCCTTTGCTTGCCTGCAGAGCCACAGATATCTAAGAACAATCCATTTCCTAATGAGAATGTGCCAGACCTTAAAGCAAGAAAGAAAAGGGGAAAAAAACAAATTTTATTTTTTTATTGAGTACCATTTCTGCTTTTTGTGGAAGAAATTAAATAGGGTACTAAAATGTATATCCGATCAAGCAGTGTCCCCACTTAACTTGTAAATGAATACCCTTTTCAGCTTCCATGCTGTGTTGATTAGGTTTCTATCACTGTGACAGGATACACAGCATCATTTGTTTAGAAGGAGAAAAGGTTGTTGATTTGATTTCATAGTTTCAGTTTTGGCCATGGTTGTGTGGCCCTATTGCTTTGGATCAGTGGCGGCAGAGTGCATCATGGCAGGGATCTGTGGCAGAAGAATCAGAGAGCAAGAAGGGAACTGGTTCCAGGGTCCACTTCAAGGCATTTGCTCTCAAAGACCAAACTCCTCCCACCATTCCCACCCCTAAGGTTTCCCCACCTCCCAATTGCACCTTCCTGGGCATGCCTTCCACACAGGGGTCTTAGAGACATTGAGATGCAAACATAGCCCATCCTTTTGGGGACCTCTGAGCTTGCAACTTAACCAAGTGAAACTATGTATATTCTTTCAAACATGCCTGTTTGTTTTTTAATTATTAGTTTTGCAGACATTACTCAGCTCGGTAAGTGTTACAGTAGAATTGAGACAGAATGGATTGGCACATAAGAAGAAGGCTTTTGGGTGTAGAAAGGGAGGTAAGTTTTGGCTCAGATAACCAAAGGCACATGATGTTGAGAATGTCACTGACATTGTCACAGAATTACAGATGGCTGAGGGTGACTGCTGTGCAGGTATGACAGCACTGGGTCAAAGTTTCTTGAATACTATGCTGAGGATTTGGGCTTTTCCTACAGGAGTGAAGCCTAATGCAGTGTTTTGAATCAAAAGAAGGTTTTAAAAAGGTAACTTTGATTTTATGTATATATATATATATATATATATATATATATATATATATATATATATAATAGATTGGCAGGCAGTAAGCCCATAAACCAGAACTTGATTCTGATTTGTTCTTCAGTGGTACAGATGATATAGACAAGGATTTGAACCCAGACGGTAAGTAGTATTAGACTTAAGTGAGGAATACATATGATACCAGGAAAATCTATAAGAGGGTGAGTAAAAGAAAGCAGTAGTTACTGAGGCTCCAAGAGAAGACTCACTAGGTCCACTCTGAAATGTTCCTCTCTGGACTCAACACTAGGTGTGAAGCCCCTTCCCGGAAGCAGGGAAGCAAGGAAGGAGAGGTTGTCGACACAAGGCTGTCTGGAAGCAAGCCTCGCTGCTAAAGAAGATACACTCCTCATTGTCCATGGGACGCATGGGGGTTAACACGGTCTCCTAAACCAAGCACAACCTCTTTGAGGTCAGATACTATGTCGTGGTTTCCTGGATGACCGCTTGGTTTTCAAAGCTCTAAAATTTTACAAGTTTCTAATCCTCCACAGTGTCTATAATTATACTGGGACTCAGGCAGTAGCATTCAATTAAATGGTTGTTGAATTGAATACTGTGGATGGGTGACTCACACCACTAAACTGGATTATTCAAAATGTCAGTGCCTCAATTTCCTCCTCATCAACAGCAATTACTATTGGAGTTCTTTTAATAGTAAATTGAATATGGAAACATTGTCCTTGCTGTCAAGAGACATTCCCATTCATCTTCCTAATGAAAAGGCCAGTCTTCTTTCCTTCCTAGAAACATTATAAGGAGTCACTCACAGAGAAGGGCTCGTGCACACATAGGTGCTATGGGCAGCCAATGCCTTGACTCTTTCTCCATATATTATGCACTCCTGGTAGGTGTGACCACGAGTCAGCTAACCGCATAAGCTGACTTTGGGTCTGGCAACCGAGATGGAAAGCTCACTGCATCAGACTCCTCGGTGAGTGCCTGCACGCTTTCTGGTTTCAGCCTGGAAATGTCCTGTGGTGTGTCTGGCCTGGCCAAACCCAGGAAGTACTGAACTTATTAAAATTGAAAAACAAACCAAAGTTGTTTGGAATGTTCTGAAATATTCACGTTGTGTCTGAGGGTGAAGGTTTGGATTCATTTCTGATTTGATGTGAACATCCTATATCAGGAAAATACACACAGCCTAGGGCAATTTCATGGAGGGGCTACACTGTCACATTAAGTCTTTAGGAGAGTCTTTCAAAGCAATCCCTGTGGGGAACACAGAGGAAATTTGTGAAGCTTTTCCTCTTCTTTCAGTCTTTCTTTATTAGGTTGCCATAGGAATTTGTGTTTGTGAACAAAATGTTAGGCAGTTTGACAAGAACATTCTGAAGTGGAGTTGGGGGTATGTTATCTTGGGCTCCACCGACCCTTCAAGACTGGCTTGGTTCTGGCTCTGTATTAGTATGGATCTGGACTATGATAAGCCCTGGAGAAGCCCTCACTCCAATCCACTGTTTATAAAGATATGTACCACCACAGCGTAATCCACAAGCATCTGAGAATGCTAAGCAAAAGTTGGCTAAATCAGACTGATGACCAGAAGTGAATCTAATAGTCATGACTGAAGCCTCCAGAACAACCCACAAGAGCATAATTGCCTGCAAATTAAATTTAGATTATAGAAAAGAATCATAGCATTATCTAGAACTGGAAATAACTGCGCAGCTATATAGCTCCACCCCTCCATTTGTTGTAGGGAGGAAGTGAGGCAAGAAATTTTGACCCCAAAACAGTAGGGACTGATGACCAGAGCAAGCACCCTAAGTCAACCTCCTACTCTCTCTGAGTGCTAAAACACACATACACATGGACACACACAAGTTCTAAGTAAGGTTTCTAAAAAATAAATTTAGTGTTCATTAGATATTAACAGAAATATGGTCTTTAATAAAAGAATACTGAAATGAATGGTACTTTTACCCTAACCCTGACATATTCACTCATACATTTTGGATGCTGAGAGGGAGAGAAATTAATTTAGATAGTGTATAGATGCAGTTTAAGGAAGAAAATAAGTGAAAACCCTTGTCTTCTACATTAAAACGTAGGTTGACCAGAGATGGTCCTGAGTAAGGTGAAGCAGGAAAAAATGAGTTCACTTCCTAAAAAATAACTCAGCTGAGACAGAACCAAGCAGGCAGCATCCATACATTGGGAAGAAACAGCTTCCCAAACACATCCAACCATTTTGGCTTTTCAAAAATCTCATTTTCCAGCCAAAACGATCCATTTATCCCACTAATTCTCTAAGTACTGTATTCTTACAACAAGATAAAGTAACAATTAGATGCCTCTGTTTTCCATCCTACAGAATCACTCTTTCATCTTGGGAACACCAGTAGCTCTCATATGATACGTGTCTCAGACAGAAACTTATTGGATTTAACCAAACTTATATCACATTCCAAGCTCAAAGACTTGAGACATAAATCTTTGGGTTTTATGGAACCATGTGTGTTAATCAATGGCTTATTACATGTAGAACTGAGCAAAAGCAATCATCACATTGAGGCTCAGTTTCCTCCTGAAGGAATAAAGATAATATGTGCCTCATCCATCACAAAGTGTATCTGTGTGGATTAGAAACATTCATATATATTTCCAGTATCACAACTTTTAAAAAAAATTCTCATTTTTTGTAAGTCTTCATGTGACTTCCTTGTCTTTGAAATAGTCAAAGTCCAAAGGCCAAAAGAGAGATGAAAATTTGTATTACATATCGTACCCATTTAATGCTGATCTGTTACCCTTTATGTTAATATTGTTTAATTTAGAATAACATCAAGTCATTTTAGTAAGATGAGTTAAAATCTACTGGTCATATTACACAGCTTTAGTCAGAAAGTTGCCAAGTGTGAATTTATTCTTTTCAATAGGTAATTGCCAAATCAGATTACAAAATCACAGATGAAGATTTCACTCAAATCTAGACTTCTTCTTCTGTATAGAGCTGTAAGACATGATACAGAGATATCTTTTTTTAATTTATGAATCTCCAAAGAACGATTCTACAACTTTATAGTGTCTAATATTTCAAAATTGTAAAGTTCTTTACTTATGGTTGCATCTTCACATGTGAAGTTCCTGTCTCATTCCAGCCTCCACTGAGATGTCACGGGACAGTTTGCTCTTCTAGCCTTCAGCCGTTATCCATATGCTGAGAGTTAGATAATGGGCCCAAACTTCATAAGCTAAAAATCACAGGAAGTAATTTGATCCCATTAGTCCTTTATAAATTTTTTATCTACTTTTCCTGAATATCTTTAATTCCTCTGGAACTGTGAGAATGTATGGAGTTTGAAAAGGAGGGTAATAAAATAAAAATCATTATATTATGCTTCAGTGAATAGAATATAGTAATGGAAAAGGAAATGACTTCCAGTCTCAACTGTGCTCTAAACTTGCTGTTTTCCCCTCAACAAACTGACTATTCTCATTGTAGCTCACCTTCTCTCAATGTAAAATATGTCACTGTAATAGATTTCTCCCCTTTGACTCAGTGATGGCCTGAGAAAAAGTAAGTGGGCACTTTTTAACACCCAAGACACTACCTTTCCACAGACACTAAGATGAATTCTTTTCTCTGTAAGTTAACAAATGGATAAAGTAGGTAGACAGATGCACAAGCAGACAGACAAGAGAATATTTCAAGAGCTTCCAAGACACACATACACACACACACATGCACAAAAGAGATGAGGAAACTATCTCTATATGCATGTATAGTTATATTCTGGAAACTACAAACAGTGCTTTATGTCTATATAAGCATTACTTTCAAAATTGTACACAGGTTCATGTCTAATAGTCAAGCAGCAATTTTATGGTGGTAAATTTGAGGTTACAGGAATATTCTTATGAAAGCAGGTATAAATTTATTAGGAAACACTGGGAATAAAGTTTTAAACTCCTAGACATATGTAGAGAAGTTGGTGTCCAGAAAAAGAAAACAGATACATTCTGCTCCCTATCTACAATGAGAATGGTTGTCAACTTACACCACAATTGAAACAATATATTTTGGAATAGTCACCCTCTGATTCAGGAATTTTATGGTTAGTAAATTTTGGTTGGTGTAATATGCAAATGACAGCTTTTAAAGGAAGGAATGGTTTGGGTGATTAGTGTATAAGAGGGAGAGAATGCTGGGACACGGTCTGGAAGAGCAGAAATGTTTCAGATACAATTCTTAGAGACAAGTCTGCATTGCTTCTAAAGTTTGGAACTCTCATTATGGCA
This sequence comes from Dolichotis patagonum, assembly GCA_004027295.1. NCBI lineage: Eukaryota > Metazoa > Chordata > Mammalia > Rodentia > Caviidae > Dolichotis > Dolichotis patagonum. The sequence goes on from PVJX010006272.1 coordinate 72,429, forward strand.
CACTTGACCATGCTGTAGTCTTCATTTGCTTTCCATCATCAACTCTGCAAACTTGTGTTTGCAAAGTGGGTTTTCATTTCTGTGAGCCTTTGTACTCTGTTTTCTTTCAGACTTGAATGTCTCCCTCCCAAGTCTCTACATATCTTCACAGTCCAGTAGGATTAAGGCCTAGCATCATCTCATTATTTGTCTACTTATTCATGCTGCATCCATTATTTCAAGCATCCGTTATTTCCAGACAAGAATGAAGAGAGATGAATTAGATAGATCTTCTGCCCCAGAGCATCTTAGCATACAGAAGAGCTATTTGATAGGTTTAATAAAGTGTTGTGGGAATGGCACTTAGACTAAAATGTAGAAGAAAAATAGCCAAAAGATAGACACATTAAAGGAAGGAGTTACACTTGTCCTTCAGTTACAGAGCACAATAACTCAAAGGTTTAAATAGCACTGATTAGTCACTCCTACTTTGTTCCTGCTTCATGAAGCAGACTGTCCCCTTCCTGCCTTGTTTCTCTCAGAAAAGAGTAGAATTCCACAGGCATGTCAGTGAGTGCTTGTACAGCAAGTGCTTTTATGTATTATTTCTCAGCTACTGTGAATACACTAGCCCACATTCTGCCTTAAAAAGTTGGTTATTCACTTGGAAGGCTCAGGCAGGAGGATTGTTACAAGTTAGAGACCATCCTGGGCTACAAGCGAGCTCAAGACAGCCTGAACTGCATAGCGAGACCCTGTCTCAAAAAGACAAAACACACACACACACACACACACACACACACACACACACAAAGTTGGTTATAATTTTCAGCGTTCTCACTGATTTGGATGATACCCAACATCAATCTTCCATTTCTGCCAAAAAAGCAAAAGCTGTGTCTTAGGTCTGCTTCATTGTAGAATTGAGATTACTTGGGTCCACGAACATTCAATTTTCTGATGGTAAGTGTGGGTTATGTGAGTACTGCATTTTATCTTTCTTATTTTATAGACTATCCAGGATTTTTTTCAGTGGTAAAGTGGGAGCATTGTGCACTGGATGCATTTTATATTTTATAAAGGAACATAAGCCCCCCCATTTTTATGTTTTGAAAGGGTCTCATCAGTTCAGGCTGGCTTTGAGTTCAATGTGTAGTGCAGTCAGCCTCTAAATCATGGCAATCCTTAGCCTCAGCCTCCTAAGGACTGAGATCATAAGCATGCCCACCACACCTAGCAGATCTATTTCTTCTTAAATTAATTTTAGTAATTTATGCCTTTTAAGGAGTTTATCCATTTAGAGTAAGTTTTCCAATTTGTTGGAATAAAGTTCTTCATAATATTATTTAAAACACTCTTTTCTGAAAGATAATGTAGTAATGTTCTTTATCTCTTTTCTTCTATTGACAATTTCTGTTCCATTTTTTGATTAACCTATTTATGTATTTACCAACTTAGTAGAGATTATAAAAATCCTTTATTTTTATGTTTTCTCTATTATGTACATTTTTATTTACTTCTAAAGTTATCTTAGCTGTTGTCAGTCTGCTTGGTAGTCCCAAGGGAGATTTTCAGGAGGGAGGCCTCAGGATATAGAACACATTTGTGCAAGATATCAGCAACAATACCAGGCAACATGGAGCAGAGCAGAACAGAAGAGCGTAACAGTGCAAGAGCAGCCCATGTCTTTGTCATGTAATTCTTATATAGATTGTTACCACATATTTACCTTCTTATATGGTGCTGTAGCCAGCACATGCTTGTCTGTCTGCTGTTAAGTCATGGTTACATCACCGTATCCCACTGGGCACTTGTGCTAGACAGTGGGTTCACAATCTCAGGTGTCCTTAGATGCTCCAGAGCTTAGAAGCAGTCTGAGTGGCTCTCCAGAATGGTATACTTCCTTCATTTTACACTTCATTTGCTCTTTATCTTGCTGCTTATACCCATTTTATAGAACTTTCTTTTTCCTTATTATGATATTTAAAACTATAAATGTCCCTCTTGTTACAGTTGAAACATTACACAGATTTTGGTATGTAACATTTCATTTTCAATTAATACAAATATTTTCTAATTTTCCTTGTACTTTTTTTGGACCAAGAGTACTTAATAGATAAGCATTTTTAAATTTTAAAGTATCTTTAGTTATTGTATGTAATGTAATTCCATACACATAAGAGCACAAACTGTCAAATTTTCATCCTTTTGATGTATTGAGATTTGTTTTATAGCACTTTAAAAAGATATATATTTTGCAGTTGTTGAATGTAGTGTTCCAAAAATGTCAATTGAGTAAAGATGATTGGCAATGTTACTGAATTCTACTATTGCCCCATAGCTTTTCCCATAGATTTTCTACCCCATAGCTAACTCTAATAATTCCTAAAGGAAGAATGTCTAAGTCTGCACTGATACTATGGATAATTGTGCATTTGTCTGTTTCTCCTTTCAGGTTGTGTTATTGTTTCATCTATGTAAAAGCTTAATAATGGAACGTAATACATTTTATTTTGTTATTACTTTTGAATTGACCTTTTCACCATTTCAAATGTCCCTCTCTCTTATATTATTACCAGTTCTGAATATTACTTTTTCTGGTTTAAACATGATCATTCTAGCTATTGTATAATTACCATTATATATTTTCCACTTCACTTTTAAGCTATTACATCTTTCTATCTAAAGTGGGTTTCTTTTAGGCAACATATGATTGGGTCTTGCTTTTTATTCAATCTCACCATGTCTGATTTCTTAAATAGAGGCTTTTTAAAAAATTAGTTTCTAAGGTTTACATCCAATGTGCATATTCATGTGATCATATTCAAATTTACCATCTTTCTAATCAATATCAAGTTATATGTTTTGTTTCTTTTCCCTTCTTCCTTCTTTCAAATTTATTAAATAAATTTTAAATGTATTCTTCACATACTATGTATGCATGTTTGTTTTAATTTTTATTAATTGGTACAGGGCCTATAAAATTCATTTTTGAAGAACCCAGTATCTCATCAATTTATATTATTCCACATCATCTATTATGTGTCAACCTTACAACAATGTGTATCTAATTATTCTCTTTCCATCCTATATGTAATGGGTCATACAATTTACTTTTATCTGTAAATGTCATAACTCATCGTTAATATTTTGCTTCAAGGAGTAAATTTTATTTCAGAGTTTTCAGAAAACAATTTATTCTCTTATTTAATGTTTCCTCAAGTGTCTAGTTGATGCTGTTTTGTTTCTGCTCGAATCACTGTATCTCAAAATCCCTTGTACTGCAGATGATACTCTGACCCTGTTCTGTAATCTGAAAAAGTGTTCATTTTATTTCTAATTTCAAACTATACTGTTACCAGAAGTAGAATTCTAGGATACCTTTAATTTTTCATCATTTTAAACATTCTATTGTCTTTTCTCTCATATAGTTTCAGATAAAAATGCTATAATTCTGTTCATCTCTCTGTTATTTTTAATTCTTTCTTGTAGCTTTTGATTTCATCCCTGGTTTACAAAATTCCTTGTTTGCAGATCTTAGATTGGTGGGTTTAGCTTTAATCACATTTGAAACATGCTTTCATCCCTAAAGGAATATTTGTAACTTGTGATATTATATTTTTCATCTCAAGAAGTTTATTTGAAATTTTTATATCTTCCACTTTTCTATTCATTATGTTCATGCTTTCACTTAATTTTTGAGCACATTGTAATAAATAATTAGATAATTTAAAGTTATCTTCTGCTAATTCCTTCATGCCTATCTTTTGTAGGTAAGTTTCTACTGGCTGATCAGTTTCTATTTTTCTTTTGTGAATGTGCCAATCTTTGTATGTGTGGCAGATTGTTATTATTTATTTACTTATTTACTTCATGATATCACACATAAGTTTGTAACATACCTATATTTCTAATTTATTGTTGTATATTTATTGGTATACACATAAATGCAGGGGCTTGTACATGGTCGGTAAGTGCTCTGCCATATTGCATCATGGCATACCACATCTTATCATTTTTATTCTCCCCCTCCTTCATCCCCTCTCCCACTTCCCTAGGTTTCCCATATCCCATTCCCCTTCCACAGTCTCCCTCCCTGATTCCTACATTATTTTATTTTGCTCTTTAAATTATTTAACTCTCTGTTTCTTATATAAGAAAACATGCAATATTTAATCTTCTGTATCTAATTTATTTCACTTAGTATTATGATCTCAAGATTCATCTAATTTCCTAGAAATGACCCAATAATTTTTTTGTGTGTGTAAGTTCACAAATGCCATGTCTCTCACTAGCATCTGTGAAGCTATGATACAGTAAATTTGTTAGTTGGTAGGTAAGGTAATAATATCAGAGCAGGTACAATTTTTGATACATACTTGTTGAGTGTTCCATTCACATGTATACCAGAGGAGAAAAAAATAAGATGTATAGCCATTTATAATAATAGTTAATATTCATACATACTCTGCAACATGTACTTTTACACAAAATTATTCCAAAAAGCTCAGCAAAGTAAGCTATTATTTCCAATTTACCTCTGATTTTTTGGGGGGAGCTCAGTGCTGAGTACTAAATGCAGGGACTTGTACATGGTTGGCAAGTGCTCCGCCATTGAGCCACCTTCACTGTCAAACATTCCTATGTTTCACAAAAGAAACAGGTTCTGACAGGATGTGATTTGGGGCAAAGCCAAAGAGATAGTAAATAGTAAGTCAACATTCAAGCATAAGCCTTCTGTTTTCTATCCAACGTCATGGAAACTCCCAGCACTGCACAATTATAACAATATTAACATGAAAAAAATATAATTGAGGTTTAAATTATGTGGTGGACTAAGACAACCATAGAAATTCAGAAGGAATTGAGTTTGGTGCCAGCTAAATTCTTTAGAAGAGACTGCCTATAAGAAGAAGGAATAGTGAGCCACTTTACTGCCAAGGGCTTAGCACTCAGACTTTTCCTGGGATGATGCCTACAAATCCCACAATGTGCAGTGACATTCTGGTGCTCCTGGCCTTAAAGGTGGAGTCGTAAGTGAGGGTATATGCACAAGGTATGATAAGTGATAACAGTTTTGCATACCCAGTGTGTTATTCATGAGTGAGTGCAGGCTGACACAAGGGGTGTCTGTGGTTATGGGCACATGGAATATGTATATATCGGTCACCAAAGATACAAAAAGTCACGTGGGACCATTTCTTGGCAAAGGACTTTATCAGTGTTTTCTTTCTTTTAATATTTACCCTGGACTGAAAATAGATGAAAACATTCATTGCCAATTTAGTACGTAATTTTAGTAATCAAAGTATATAATCTTTTTTTTTAAATTTATTTAAAAGAGAATAAAAAAGGGGGCAGTACAGAGCAGATCAGAAGAGGACAACATAGGCAACACAGTACTTTACATTAAGTCAACTGGACATCAACAGTATCTAATGCCATATCTCTTACTCTGCTATAGTTGAGCATAGTTTCAATTACAATAATATCAAACATAACACAATAGTATAAAGCCATGCATATAGTGAAAGAATTACAGGGCTATTCTGAACCAAATAACAGAAAATGATCAATGGGTACTATAATACCTCATTTTTGATAAAAAAGAAAAAAATTTGTTTGAACTATCACACATATTCAGATTCCAAAAAGACACAATGTGGTAGATAGAACCAACAGTAGTAGAACAAAAAAAGCATGGTAGGACTTCTAAGAAGGATAATATTAAATCAGCAATAGCTGTCATAATGTTTTCTTCAAAACAGCTGTTCATATCATCACGTATGATATAGTCAAACAAAACAGGATAACACCATTGCAACTGATGATTTAAAACTTTGAAAGACTTCGAAGCTATAAGATGGGGCCTCATGCTTACCATAAAGTCTTATATACTCTTATCAAATCTCATATTAGGGAGATTATATGGTATTTACCCTTGTGAGTTTGGTTTATTTCACTTAAGAGAATGGTCTCAAGGCGTGTCCATTTATTTATAAATATCTCGACATGATCATTCTTTATAGCTGAGTAGTACTCCATTGTATAAAAATGCCACATCTTTTTTATCCATTCCTCAGTTGATGGGCACTTAGGTTGTTTCCAAGATCTGGCTATTACAAGTTGTGCTGCTATAAACATAGGTGCACAAATATCACTGTGGTATGATGTTTTCAGTTCTTCTGGGAATATGCCTAGAAGCACAATAGCTGGGTCAAATGGGACTTCCATACCCAGCTTTTTGAGGAATCTCCAGACTGACCTCCACAGTGGTTGCACCAGTCTACACTCCCACCAACAGTGTAGAAGAGTTCCTTTTTCCCCACAGCCTCTCCAACACTTGTTGTTGGTAGTATTTTCTATCTTGGCCATTCTTTCTGGAGTGAGATGGAATCTCAGTGTGGTTTTAATTTGCATTTCTCTCATGACT
>PVJX010006273.1:0-78819 GCA_004027295.1 Dolichotis patagonum
GCCTGGGTGGGCATCTGATCCATTGGAGTGAGTGTCGAGCCGGGGTTGGAGAACGTGAGCCAGGGCCCAAGCTCTGTGCATGTGACATACCTTGCTCAGACTGCCAGTTTCCTGAGCTTCATTCTAAGAAGTGAAGGAAGGATGTCTGTAGGGTGTGCCCTGGGTGTGACTTGCTTCACAGGTGAGAGGTCCCATTTCCATGCAAAACTGGATAACAGTCTTTGACTTGTTAGGGGCGAGAATACCTGATAAAGTGACACTGTTTCCTTGTGAACTTGAGCTTCTCTTCCAGGTTGTATTGGCAGGTGCTTTTTACCCAAATTACTTTACCTTTGGACAGCCTGATGAGGAGATGGCGGTGAGGGAGCTGGCTGGGAAAGACCCCAAGACGACCATTGTGGTAGGTGCAGAGAAGTGTGGCTGAGTTGCCTTTCCTATGGGGTCCGAGTAGAGTGTTGTTTCTTTTTGTAAGCACCACCCTGTTTCTTTTGCCGTAAGGATCTCGTGTGTTTTGCCTTGCAGGTGCTGCTCCTCAGGCCTCAGGCCTTCCCTTCTTTCTGACAGATGCACACTTACCAGAAGGCCTGGAGAACTGGAGAGGGCCAATTACATCACAGGCCATTTCGAAGGGTTTAAGACCCTTCTTTGTAAATTTGAGGACATTTTATTAATTAACAACTTAATTTTACACAACGTGGCATTGCTTGGTGGCTTAGTCTTGTGGTTTAAACCGGTGATCCCTTAATGTTTATATGATTCTTTCTAAAATTCAGGGCCTCCTTAAAGTCTGAGTCTAAATTCAGATTTAGTGCCTCCTTAAAGTCTGAGTTGGAAGGTCTAGCCTAGAAATCAGCATTTAAATGGCCTGTGCTTTGGACAGCTCCACTGAGCAGCCACAGACACTGACCAGTGAACAGCTCCCTAGGCCATTTGTTCACAGGCTGCCCAGTGTGATTCCCACTTGGGATGAAGTGTCTGGGAAGTGGACCTGAGCTGCTTGCTTGGCTGGTGAAAGCCTGGGTTTGATCTAGGGGGACAAACAACATGTGGGGAAGTTGGCTTCCAGCGTGCAGAAAGCGCTCGTCACTGCTCGCCTGTTTTGGGCCACATTCACCTCTCCTGCTGCCACAAGGGAAGGGTTGGAGCACTGTGGGATGCCAGTGGTGCTAGCAAGAGGGTTTCACCTCCAGAGACAGCCACTGGCTTCTGCCCAGAGCAGTGTGAGCTTGGGGTAGCACTCTTATTGCTCCTCAGGGCTGCCTGAGGCCTTTGTGGCCTTCTTGTCTCTCTTCTCCCCTTGTGGTGCCCTTTTTCAGCTGTGCGTTATGGAGGGACCCTAAGGACTTCGTCTTAGATGTTGTCTCCTTCTGCCACCAGCTAGCCAGTTTCCATGCATTGTGGGAGCCAAAAGTTAATAATTTGGCATCATAAACCTAAGTCTGAGCTGGTTTTCTTAGCACTTCTGTGAGAAGCTATGCACAAAATACTTTCTGTCTTCTCTGAGCCTCACACTATCCCTTGGGAGTTGAGAGTTTATTGTCATCCTAATGTGACAGTGATTCCATAATTTGCCTAAGGGGACACGCAGCTTTAAGGAGGGGCAAGGTGGGAGTAAATTTGGTCCTGCATCTAAGCTGCATCCTCACTGGCCTGGTGCCCATTGCAGCTCCAGTGGGCCCTGAGGTCAGCAGGGCCTGGTGCCAGGCAGGGGCCCCCGTGTGGAGCCAATTCCCAGAATGTGGTTGACCCTTGACACAGGCAGAGTGCCTGAGGCCTTGACAAGCAGGCATCCTCCTTTGATTAGGAGCATGTTTGCCTTTAATCAGCTTCCCAGTAAGTCTTATTTAGAGATGTGACATTTTACAAAGATACATTTGGTCAGCTCAATTATTTTAAGGTAAAATGATACAAAAATAAGTAGAAATCTTAATTTTGCTGTTAGACTATTTTCATTGTTTTTTCTTGCACAATACGAGGGTGCTGGGGCTTGAGCCCAGAGCCTTCACACTGAGCTACATAGCCAGCCCTTTCTCAAATTTTGAGATAAGGTCTTACTCAGTTACTGAGTTGTCTAGGCTGGACTCTTAACTCCTAATCCTTCTACTTCAGCCTCCTTTTGAAGCTGCAGATGCATGGGAGAAGAATTAGTTTAGTGGGAGAAGAATTAATCATTATTGAACATACTGATTACTAAGCCCTATGATTTAAAAGCCAAACCTTAATGTGCTGACAGTTTATCTGTTACAGTAAAAAACAGATTTTTTTGCTAACTAGGTTAGCAAACTAACCTAGTTAGTTAGGTTTTGCTAGCTAGGATGGTGAGCAACAGCTCCAAGTTTTGCTAATTAGGATGGTTTTGCTAACTAGGATGATGGTTTTGCTAACTAGGATGGTGAGCAGCAGCTCCAGGATCCAGTACTGGGACTCTCCCCATAGTCCACGAGTGACAGCTCTAACCACTGTCCTGTGCTCTGTCTTACAGTTGAAGCACATTCCTCCCTGTGGATTCCTGTACTATAAACAGCTGCAGTCTCTCTTTAGACAGTGCGGGCAGGTCAAGTCCATCGTATTTGATGGTGCGAAGTAAGTAGCACATTTTTGTAATCAGCTGTCATTCTGACAGGGTCCAGGGTACTGTTTTAACCATTTCTGAGGTCTGAGGCCCAAATGTTGTGGAAACCATCTTTGTGGACCTTGCTCTAGTGCCTGGCCAGGTCCTCAGTCAGCTATGGAGCCTGCTCTGGAATGGAGGGTGGCTGATCATAGTTACTAGAATGTTTTTGTTCCAAGTCATTTTGGAAGTCAAAGACTGTCAAAGCTCCATTCGTGTGGCCCTATTTTATTAGCAGGTTGGGAATGAATGGTGTGATGGAGAATCACTGGGAGTTATTTTCAGTGAGAAGTGCTTATGCTCAAAAAGGATGACAGTTTTTAAACTGATTTTCAGTTTTTAAAGTTAGAAATGTTTTTCACATGTTCCGTCCATGTTTAAAATTTTTTTAACTTGACAAAGCATTATAAGTCTAGTTAAGGAGAACACTTTTTCTTTAATGTCCATTTTACTTGAGTTGAACATAATAAATACATTTTCAATTTGCATTAATTCACTTCAACATTTTAAATTCCATTTCTATGATTAGTATATTGATTTTCTTTGTAGGCCTGTGACTTCCTCCCCAGGAATCCTCCCATAACTCTAACAAAGAGCATTTCTAAGTACACTCAACAATCATAGGCTTTTCTTTTTCTTTCTTTTGAGACAGGGTCTTGCTATGTAGTTCAGGCTGGCCTTGATCTCAGGCTGGCATGCGGGTGTATGCTACCTTGGCCAGCCTTACAGATTTAATAAATTAAGCTTACGGTGTTGGAAGTTTTCTGACATACAGTGTGAACCACAAGCAGTCAGAGTTGTCATCACACCTGCAAAACCACTGGCCGGCTGGCTTCTCACAGGCGCACTGCTGTTTGGAGCGTCCAGAGTCTGGGCCACCATCCCTGGGTGTACCCCATGTTCTCAGGGTTAATCTTGATGGTCAGAAGGTGGCAGTCTTTCTGTTCACTAATCTTTATCTGTCTTAGAGTCTATGTTTCATATGTCTTCCTGTCTTGGGCTGGGGATATTGCTCAGCAACACAAGCCCACCTGAGGTGTGGAGGGTCTCCCAGATGCAGCTTTGCACTTTGTGGTGGGAGTGACGTCAGCTCCACAAGTATTTATTTGCCTAATGTGAAATGTCACAGGAGAGGCCCAGAGTAGGACCAGTAATGCTCCTCTCAGGCTGTTGGGTGAGCAGGTCCTGAGACAGATGGAGGTGACCAGTGGGACAGTGTTGGTTGGGGCCACAGCAGGAGGAGGGTGAGGGCTGACTAATGACTATGGAGAGCTCAGGACTGAGCAGGCCTGTGGCAAGTGGGTTGGTAGGAGCAGAGTGGCAAGTGTCAAGGTGAGTCTGATTTGGGGGTCAGTCTTGGTCTTCGCAATGACCTTTTCTGGCAGACTAATGAATAGGAACATGAATAGGTGGACCCTCAGAGATCCCGAGTATTCTGCTCTTACCCACATTCTATGGGACTTTGCGTGGTATCAGATCAGACTCGGAAGAGGAAGCGAGGCTGGGGCAGTGGAGATGTGGGGCCAGCCTGGAGCTAATGGAAATGAAGAGGCAGCAGTTAGGGTGGGGAGCTCTGGGGTTTGGCTGTTGATTGCCCATGGGGGACAAGGAGAGAACTGAGAAGACTGAGGCTTCCCAGGGAAGGCACTCAGGCTTGCCAGAGCACCCAGAGGAAGCTACGATGGAAACGAGCGCTGGCAGTGAGCGCCAAAGCTCAGGAGACGTTATTTCTAAGGAGAGACTCAGGAGCCCTCTGAAAAGGGTGACAGAAGCAGGAGTGTTTAACCACTTACCAGTCTGATTATTTAAGTACAGGGTGACCACAAATGGCATTTTTTGCTAAATTTTATAACAGGAAGCCGGGGATTTAGCTCAGCGACATAAGTACCTACCTTGCAAGCACAGTCGTGAGTTCAATCCCCAGTACAAAAAAAAAAAAAAAAAAGATAACAGGAAATATAAAAATGACAAGTTTATCAAATTTATTCAATAATTTTTCTGTATATGGTATATCTTAAAACATTCTCTAGTCACTTTCTGAATTCTTTTTGCATTATTGTGTTTCTCTGAACAGCACACTTTACACTGTTATACTGGCCTTTCCTTTTTTCTGTGGGTGCTATAATTTCAGTAAAATGTCTGCCCACTAAACTTAATGGTGAAGATGTCAGTGATGGATGTTCTGGTTGGTGTTTTGCTGTCTCTTATTTTTCAATTATTTGGTCTACTGGACCTAATCTAAATTGTAAATGACTTTTGAACCCTCTCATTTGGAATAAATAACAAAACAGAATGAGTTCCACATTGTTTGATCTAGAAGGTGCATAAATATTTTATAATAACTTTTTTCCACACTTTTTTGGTTACGGGAGAGCACACAGGAGAGGCCCAGAGAGCCTGTTAGATGTTGGTTAACTCTGGCAAAGCCATACAGAATTGCTGTAATCATTGACCACTACTGGAAATTTTTAGTTTCATTTCTTCTTTCAAGTTCTGTCATTTCTGCATTATGAATAGCTGACAATCTATTTTGTCTTTCCATTTCATAACACAGACCTTTCCTCTCTGATCTGCCAACATTTCTCCTTTTTCAGTTTTGCCTTTCACAGATCTTTTGGCACTTCTTTCCTCTTCAGCCTCAGTGTCCCAAACATGTCTGCTTTGTATCATAAAAGAATATCACTGAATTCTAGAGAAGTCTAAAAATTATAACTGATGTACTTACAATAAGTTTTTATAGATTATAACACAAAATTATAGGTTCTTTTTCACAAATAAAATGAACATGAATTAATAAAAGAAAATAATCAGAATTTACTATTAGATTTCACTAGAAAAAAGCATCAAGGTGAATACAACATTCTAAAATTAAAAAGGATGCAAAAAATAGTTGCTATAAAACAAAATAGCAGCTGTTTGCACGCATCTCACTTACGTAAGAACTGGCTGGCTGAACTGACTGCTGCCCGGGCCACACTTGAGATAGTATACAACCAACGCTGCCTGGGCGAGGCTGGGTGAACTGGGCAGTTCTGGACTTGGGCAGTGGGTAGGAGGGAAAGCCACGCTTTACCTGGTGGGCAGGGGAAGCCAAGAACCTGCCAGGTGTGGTGGCTGGGAGGAGCACAGGAGGGGGACCTTCAGGTATGTGAGGAGGAGATGAGGGCTTGGGGAAGTGCAGCTTCCAGGCTGCTGCAGGAAAGGGGCTGTGTCATGAACCCCCCACTCCTATGCGCTTTGGCTCAGAGCCCTTCTGTGTCATCAAGAGTGATGTGTGCCCATGACAGAGAGTGCCACGGTGTGACTGGTGTGTGGGGGGCTTGTGAGTTGTTTACAGGGCTTCTTCAGTGGCGCACATCTCTCCTCCGTCCCCCTGGGGCCTATGCCCCGCATCCACCCTGGGTGAGCCTGCTTGCGGCTTTTTTCTTTATTCTGGGAAATGTCTGGCGCATGCCCTTGCTCTGTGCTCAGTTCTCATCACCCCAGAGGAAGGGATAGAGGAGGACCCTGAAGTATGTTAGGGGCGTGGGGGATGGGGCCTCTGGCAGTGTCAATTGGCAGTTAACTTAGTGGTTGTTTTGGGGACTCACAGGACTACAGCACTGTGTGTCTATGATTTTCTACATATGCTTTATAGCATGACAGTTAAAGCAGACCTTGTGTTGTAATTATGAAAGTTAAGATGTCTTGTCTGATACTTCCATGTAGATTTAGTATTTATTCTGCATTATACTGTACAAGGATGATACTTGGCTTCAGGTTAATGAATTGTAATTGTAACTTTGATTTTCCCTAGTGATTTTTCTTTAAATCAATCAATCAATTAATGTTTCTTATTAATTGACTAGGTCAAAAACTTACCAAATATTGCAGTGAGGTCCAGTGAGTTTTCTTTTCTTTTTTTTTTTTTGCCAATATTGAGAGAAATTAACATGTGATTGTTTTTAAAAATCAGATGCCTGATAAATTTATTTTTATTTGTATGTGTGGAGCAGAGCCTTTGTGGAGTTTTCCCGGAATCCGACAGAGAGATTTAAGACCCTTCCTGCAGTGTACATGGCAGTGAAGATGGCCCAGCTGAAAATGTCCCTGGAGCTCAGTGTCCATGCTGCCGAGGACATAGAAGGGAAGGTGCAAGGAGGGGTGGTGTCGAAGCTCAGGAACACGAGGTATTTCCAGAGGACGCCGCCACGGCAGCTCACTTTGCCAGCAGTTTCTCAGCACTGTCAGCCTCACCTGCGCTTGGTTGCAGGCTCTGACTTCATAGGCAGGTGTCTGCCACTGAGTGCTGCTTTTGTCCCTGATGGGTGCCGAGCACTTTACTTAACCTCTCCTTGCTTTTCACCTACTTAATAGATATGCCCATTGTACATAGCTATGGAGAGGACTGAGTAAAAGCATTTACATAGTTTCCAGTTTATAGTAGAGATTAAACCCTAATGTAAACTTCATTTCTACCTTCCTATGTTTATTATTTCCCTTTGAGAGCTCTCTTTTAAGCAAAGTGGAGTTTGTCAGCCTTAGCAGGGCCGAGGGTGGACGTGTAGGGTGAGGTTGGGGCACCTGTGCTTGTAGCTTGCCGTGATCTCCACCTGTGGGGTGCGGAGGGGGACTGCCGCCCTGGCTGTGTGTCTCAGGACAGGGCAGCAGACGTGCTGCTCTTCAGCCGGGGAGGGGGGGCTGCATCCTTGACAGACAGGAGAAGGCCATTCTATTTTGCCAGAGCCAGCTTCAGCTCAGTGCTGGTGATGGCTGAGCCACTCACGTGGGAAGGAAAGAGTGGATTGTGGTATTCCTATAGTATGTCCCTTCATTTAGAATGAAAGTATGTGGAAGGGAAAGTTTTATTCTATCTAGAACTTTGGATATGGGGGGAATTTACTGTCTTACTAAGAGATGGATGACATTCCTTGGGCTTATTAGACATTTGTATATGTGTCTTACGATATAACATTGAGCCAAGCATGAAATTTCACTTTTCTAAATTTAGAATTGCTCCTGAGATCACAAAGTAGGAAGCATTGTAGGACCTAGATTGAGAACTTAGGCCTTTCCAAAGAAGATACTCTGTAAGAGTCCTGGTTTTTCCACTGGACTCTGGTATTCCCAGAGAGTAATGCATAATTACTAGAATATATATTCCTTCCAGGGCAGCTCAGATTGCCACCAGAAATTCACTTTTTAATTTATTGTTTTGAGGGCTGGGCATGGTGTATCCCATCACTCTGGAGGCTGAGGCAGGAGGATCACTGTGAGTTCCAGGTTAGCCTGGACTACACAGTGAGACCCTGCCTCAGAAAAACAAAGAAAGGATCCACGGTTCCAGTTATTCCCTTCAAGGGCACATCCGAGTGACCTCATGTCCTCCCACCTTGGCTGTCTTGGTCACTTTCTTGTAGCTGGGTCAGAATACCTGACCCTCACAGTTTAAAGGAGAAGCTTGTTTTGGGGAGTCCCAGACTGCATGATGGAGGGGTGGGAGAGGAAAGTGAGTCCCGTCCTGGTGGCCAGGACACAGGGAGCCGAGGCTCCTCAGGAGCTGGGAAGTGAGGCAGGCTCTTCTAGTCTGGCCACAGGGGCCATAGCCCACTGGACAGCAGGGCAGCAGCTGCCCATTGCCCATCAGGGAAGCCCCGCCATGGGTATGTGTGGGCTTGGGGACGTTCTTGACCGAAACTCGCCTACCTCCCATCAGGCTGTGGGCCTTTAGGGGACACCCAGAATCTACACCATAGCATGGACATGGATATTTTATTAAAGTGTCTTTTGCTTGTGGAAATACAGACTAGGTCAGGTGATAATGTCACACAGGTAAGGGTATTTTTTAGTAACTCTTGATTTTTATTGCCTTTTTTTCTTTTAAACTTGTGTTACGTAGGGTGAATGTAGACTTCCAGAAGCAGACAGTGGATCCTATGCAAGTCTCATTCAACACCCTGGACAGATCCCAGACAGTTACAGATCTCCTCTTGACCATTGATGTTACAGAGGTAAGAATGACGTGATTGAGTTCTAGAAATATTGCATGTGTCTGTGAAAGAAACCTACATATACGCACTTGTGAAAATTGTTAGCAAACATGAGTAAGCTTGAATTATTGCTCTTATTAAATTGGAATGTATCCAAAATAGAAAATGAAACAAATATTTATTCTATAATCAAAGTTAATTTGTAAAACATTGAGTGCATTAAACACGCACCTGAAGGACCATGATCCATTTGTGTGTCTCGCTGCTGGGAGGCTCCGATGCGAGCATCTTACGACCCCGCTGGCTTGGACCACCAGTGCTGTGTGTGTGACTGTCCCACTGACTGAGTGGCACTGACAGTGTCACATGGACCACTAGTGGTCCAAGCCAGCTGAAATGCAAGAAAGTGCTAAAATAAACATA
This sequence comes from Dolichotis patagonum, assembly GCA_004027295.1. Taxonomy (NCBI): domain Eukaryota; kingdom Metazoa; phylum Chordata; class Mammalia; order Rodentia; family Caviidae; genus Dolichotis; species Dolichotis patagonum. The sequence continues at coordinate 9,004 of PVJX010006273.1, forward strand.
TTTAGCAAGATAGGTGTTAAAAATACTAATTGACATAATAATATGTGCCTGTATGATTCAGTTTATATCAAGGCTAACATTGTCTCCATTATTATTTGGGTTCGATTTTACTTTAAATTTTCAGTTAAAAATACTTGTATGCTTTGTGGTAAACCTGTAGCTATATCCACGTAAATGTGGATTCCTGACAACCTGGGCCCTTGAGGTCTGTGGCAGCAGAGGGCAGAAGCTGCTTGACGAGACCTCCACTCTTGTATGCCAGGCCCCACCTGCCAGTGCTCATCCCATGGGCTGTGCACTGACCCTCCTGGCCTTCACCAGCCTTGGGGACAGCTGAGGCCCTGTGCTAGTAGCTTGTCATTTGGACTAAACAATCTTGTGAAGTGCTGTGTGACCCACTCCTAGGCTTCATCCCTGCCTGTCCCTCTGCCCCTCTTCTTTTCAGGTGGTAGAGGTGGGACACTTCTGGGGCTACAGGACTGATGAAAGGAATGTAGAGCTTCTGCAGAAGCTGACTGCTGAAATTAACAGGCTGGAGTTGGTGCCGCTGCCAGTCCACCCACACCCCGACATGGTCTGTCTGGCACCTTTCATGGAGTTTGATAAGAAAAGCTACTTCAGAGCTCAAATTCTTTATGTTTCTGGAAATTCTGCTGAGGTATGTTTTTCAATAGAAAATCATTCAAAAAGAAAAGAGACAGACTTAGAGCAATTTGTATAAAATTGTTTGTAAATACAGGTGGAAATTAGGTATAATTACAACTAAAGTAGGACTGCAAGGTAAACCAAGTCACTCTGAGTTCTGTGATTATGGAATTAGAGAAGACCACTGTATCACCATTGCTCAGGTAGGACATTGTTTTTTACCCTGACTCAGAGCATTTCTTCTCTTTATGTTCTAGGTGTTCTTTGTTGATTATGGTAACAGGTCTCATGTAGGCCTCGATCTCTTAATGGAGATTCCCTGTCAGTTTCTTGAGGTTCCATTCCAGGTAAGGTGGAGGAGATCCTGGGGAGTAGATGTTGAGCACTAGAAGGGATCTGGCTGGAGGGCTGGAACTTACCTCTCACCTTAACTATGGGACAGCTGAGCTCAGACTGGGGAAGGGACTGTGTCACACTACCGATTTGGTCTCTGCTCTCAAAAACATATACTGCGGGCCGGGGATTTAACTCAGTAGCACAAGCACTTGCCTGGCAAGCATGGGGTAGTGAGTTCAATCCTCACTACCCCCCCCAATCTATCTATCTATCTATCTATCTATCTATGTGTTTCCCTAGGTACTTCTGCTATTACTGATTTTGGAGTAAGATAAAATACATGGAGGATTTCAACCTTAGCACAAGAAAAGTTGTTTGAACTTGTTTTCTGATACTATTTCTGAGCCTTCCAGTTGCATTGGCCAGAGCCAAGGTGGGCTGCAGTGCGCCCTTGCTGTCAGGTTACACCGCCTTGTCGGGGTTGGTGGCCAGGCAAGTTTCCTTAGCTGGGAAGCCTTGCTTCCCCAAATTATTGTCAGGATTTTTGTGAGGACTCGGACAAAGATGCATGAAGAAGGTCGCGTTTCAGTGGCATTTGGGCAGAATGCTTCGCTTATTTATAAAACTGTTTCAGTGTGTCTTTCTGTCCCGTAGGCACTAGAGTTCAAGATTTGCAAAATGCGGCCCTCAGCCAGGTCTCTCGTGTGTGGCAAGCACTGGAGCCACAGGGCCGGCAAGCGGTTCGTCTCACTGGTGCACAGATGCGCTCTCTTGGTGAAGGTCTTCTCGGTCGTGCACAGTGTCCTGCACGTGGACGTGTTTTGCTGCTTGGGAGCACTGGGCACCATCAACATCAGAGACATCCTAATCAGTGAGGGCCACGCTGAGCTGGCAGAGGAGTCTTACGAGTCCAAAGTAAGTGTCTGTGTCCCAGGAGCATGCATGTGGGTGGTTGTGTGTGCGGGGCCAAGATGCCTTGCTTCCTCGGAGGTGCACTGTGTGGGTGGAGTTGCTCTGCATTATGTGGTGTGCTGTGTCCAGATCTGTTTTCGGTGTTTCCCCGAGACGGAATTGTGGTGGGGAGGTATTGTTTTTGTTGACTTCCTATTCAATCTATTTGTTTTCTCCTTGAAATGGAAATCAGATTTGAAAATGTGCTTCATATTTAATGGATATAAACATTATCTCTGATTGAAATGATGAATATTTATTTTAAGCCAGACATGGTGGCACACACTTGTAGTCCAAACTACTTGGGAGGCTAGGCAGAAGGATCGTGAATTTGAGACCATGTCTTAAAGTAAAATAAAAGGGCTGGAGATACATACTTCAGTGCAAGACCCTGGATTCAACCCCCAGGATTGAAGGGAAACAGCAGCAAAAATGAACACCAAATGCATTTATTTCAAGTATTTCAAGCATTTCAAAAGTATTAAACTATTTATTTTAAAATCAGCAGTAAACATTGTTCTTGGTCGGAAGGTGTCAGAGAGGCCACTTCTGAACCTGATATTGAAGGTCTGTCTTTGTACTCTTGTAATTTGTGCTGGAGATGAAGAATGCTGGAATTGGAAAAGGACAGTCTAGTAAAACACTAGCTGAAAAGCTGGTTAAGTTCTCCATTTAATACGTGAAAAGCAGGGATTATGGTAGTATTCCTCAGTTAACCAAGTGTATATAAGAAAATTCTTCAAGAAAAGCTTCCTAAAATTCTCTGAGGGCTGAAATTAATGCTTTTTTAAAATTTCTTTTGTTTTTGAAATGAATGTATAAAATTGTCTCCCTATAACTTGATATAAAGGTCAGAATAGATTATGCCTAGGAACTATTTTGACTATGTTGGGATAATGTCATTTAATTTAATGTAATTTCTTTTTTCTAACAAAAGAAATTTCTGGTTTCCTTCAGCAAAGTCATGAAGTTCTCAAGGGCCTCTTTTCCAAATCAGTAGAAAATGTGGCGGCTGGATCTGTGCCTTCTCCTGTGAAAGAGGATGAGAAGCGTCTGATTCAGATCTTGCTGGAGAGCTTCTCCTCCAGTAGGCTGGGTGCCCCAAACTGCAAGGTGATGTGTGCTGCCACAGCTGTTTAAAATACAAACGAAATGCTTAGTGCCATTGTACATTACAGGCTGGGAGCTGGGTTCCTGGGTTCGTAGTCGTAACCGTTTTACCTCCCTGGTTTTCAGTGTCGTGAGCTTTCCAAAGGTGGATCTGGAGTCTGGTGCCCAGTGGGGCTTAGAGGAAAGCTCTGACCAGTGCTCGTTTTGTCTTAACCTTCCCTTCCGAAGAAACAGAGAGTACTGGTTTACCTCTGGAAGGAAGCGCAGCAGCTGAGCTGCCAAACTCTGCCAGCTGTCTTGTTTCCTGCTGCTTGTTTCCAATTCCTCAGCAGCACACACCAGAGAGGAGAACTGGCTGGACAGTCCCCCACCTGTTCAGGGATGCCACTTTCATGACCTCAGCTTTTGGCTATGTGGCCGTAGGCCTGCCCATTCAACTGACTGGGTCTGCTACAGTTATAATTGATACTTTGACTAAGACATTGGGCAGTGTTTTCTCTATACATATGGAGGAATCAGTTATAGTGCATAAAAATGCCTTCTTTCAGGCACTTTATTCTCACTACATTTTGGAGATGCTATGATTGAAATGCAGTGTTTGAAAGTATGAGCTGACTGTGGAATTCATGCTGGTGATACCTTGCTTGTTGGTTACACTGTGTGTTTTGTGTGTGCAGACCATACTCCATGGGCCTTTTAACCCTTACGAACTGAAGTGTCATAGTTTGACCAGAATATCCAAATTCAGGTATGATTAACTTCCTGTGAATTTTTTTTCTGCTCCTCTACTGACATACTTGACCAGAAACTAATCTGTCTCCATATGTAAATTATTGGAATGTTTTTAAAAAATCTCATCCTAATTTTCTTTTTAGCCCCAAATCTGAGGATTCTTTTCTGCCTTCCCTGAAAGCCATTTTCTGTTAGCATTTTTTGGTGTCTTTCTCCAAAGCCTCCGTATCTTCTCTTCTGATTACAGCTGTCATTCAGCAGGTCTGAGTGATATGGGGGATCAGTAGTGAACAAGCATGGCTGTCTATGGGCAGGACTATGGGCAGAAAAGAAAAGGGCTGATAGTAGCTGAAGGTGGCGCCAGGGTCGCAGTGGTGATCACAGGACATTGTGGAAGGCCCTGGAACATGGCCCAGCCACACTGGGAAGCCCATGGAGGTTTTTCAGAGGAGTGGCGGGGAGGTGTTAGGAAAGGGAGAACTCTGGTTTCTGGGTAAGTGCAGGGGCCTGGATTTGAGATTTGGACTGGTAAGGTTGTTGAATAAGTTTGATTTGAGAAGAGAGTTGGGTTAGGGGAGGAGAAGGCTATAAATCTTGTAGCAAATGAAGGCAAACTTTCCAAGCCATGTTTTTTAAGACTCAGCAAGTGGGAAGCCCTGTTGAGTGCATTTAAAAAACGATCACTGGCTAAACCCTGGCTCTTTTAAGTCCTTGAGAGGCAGCTGCAGCCTGGAGGGCTTGCTGGAAACACAGAGCTCGGTCTCACCCAGACCTCCAAGTGGGTACATCTCTGGCGAGCTCTCTACAGGGCTGCCGCTGTGGCTGGAGAACACACCAGCTTCAGAGTGGAGGGGCGGGCAGCTCTGAGGTGGCTCACCATGCAGCCGAGGCCTTTGCGGGTGGGAGCCACAGGCTGCAGCTCGATGAGGGGCCAGAGGAGTGAAGGACGCCTGTGGAGCTGGGCCTGGACTCTGCTGAGAGACTGCGCCTCCTCTGCTGATGCAGTGCAGGGCAAAGCTGGGCAGAGAAGCAGGTTTGGGTATCTACATGTGGAGTACCTAACATCCAGTGGAGCTCAGGGAACTCTGCAGGGGCAGTGGCCGGAGAGCAGGGTTCAGGTGCGTGTGCCCCAGCATGGGGCTCACGTCATCTTCGTGCATGACTTTCTGGGGTGCTCTCTGTGTGGCCTGCGTGGGGCCACTCTTCTTCCAGGTGTGTCTGGATTGATAAGGAGAGCATCAACTCAGTCATCATCAGCGACGCCCCTGCAGACCTGCACCAGCGGATGCTGGTTGCAGCCTCACTGTCAGTGAACGCAACTGGTAAGCCAGGGGCCTCAGTTTACCTGTGTCCTCCTCTCCTTTGTGCTCATGTGCCATACTTTTAGGGTATTTTCTAAGTGCATCAGCTGATGCAAGTTAAAGCAATAGAAGCTGGGCTTGGTAAGCAACACCTGTAATGCCAGCATTTTGGGAGGCTGAGGCAGGAGGATTATTAGTTAGAGCCCAGAGTGGGTAATTTAGCAAGAGTCTGTCGTGAAAAAAATTTAAAAGGCTGGGTATATAGCTCACTGTGAAGGCCTTAGAAACATCTACACATCCACACATATAGAGCATTGATCATTTTCCTTTTATACAAAGATGTGGGAATTAATTAACCTCTTGGCCATTCACTCATTCCTCCAACTTAGCCAACTTAGCCAAAGGAAGACAAGTCCTAGTTCTTGGTCTTGGTCTTGGAAAAACTCAGTCCAGTGAGGAGAAGCAAAGATCAACCGAATAAGTTCTCAATGAGATTAATGCCTAGGTGTCCTTGTGTGTCTGTCTGTAGGGCTTGTGGGTTCCAAGAACAGGGAGTGCTTTCCTGGAGCAGGGGGAGTGGTAGAGACAGGCTCAGCAGAGAGGGGACCAGCTAGGAAGGAGTGACGTCTGGGAAGTGTGTGGGGCAGCCTGAGCTGACTTGTGCACTGTGCACAGGGTCAGCCATGCTGCTGAGAGAGACCTCCCTGATGCCTCCCATCCCGGGCCTGCCTGCGCTCCTCAGCATGCTGTTCGCACCAGTGATGGAGTTAAGGTAGGCTCGTGCCTCCGCTTTGCCCATATGCAGGCTTGGATCAGGTGGGAACTGGGGGGGAGAAGGGACACTCACCTTCCTCCTTAGGTAAGGATTTGGCCTCAGCTTGAGCTGGCTGGGTCTTTCTGTGCTTCAGTGTGATTCACCTTCTTGTTATTTGTGTCACTCGGCCCCTGGTTCATGATGATTGAACTTCTGAATGTCTTGACAAGTGACACTTGTGCAAGGGAAACCATGCTGCTTATTTTGAGGCTTGCTATTTCTCTGGGCTTGCCATAAGTGTTCTGATCCTCTCAAAGTGCTGTGCGAGCAGCCCCACCATCAGTAGAAGTGCCGAGACTGCCCCGTGCCGTGTGGCCTAGCTGTGGTGTTCAGCGATCAGACATGTGTCATACACTTTAGATTAGAAGACTTTCAGCTTTGGAAGGGCGTGAGGATGTGAGCCCCTGATGTGGAGGAACATCTGTGCTTGTGCTCAAGAGCTTGGCTAGGTATACAAATATGATGACAGGCCGTGAGGGCTATGAGTGGGCTGTGAATGAGCCCAAGCTGTCTGGTGGGCCCTCTTACCGCAGGCACCAAGGCCAGGGGTGGAATGCTTGTGGGACTGATGGGACCACTTCCTGTGCTAGGGTCTTGCAGGGTTTTCCTCCAGAGCCTTTGGTGCAGAGCACAGTTTGTAAGGAGACAGCCACATGGGCTGTAGAGGGCCCATGGTGGATGGAGCACTGACCATGCATTGCAGAGGGTGCAGCTAGAAGAGGAGTGGAATTTAGCGTGAGGTGCCCACGTGCCAGTGGGCGAGGTCGGAACAGTGCTGATCCCGTTGGCTGCACTCAGGGAGGGAGGGTGGAAGTCCTCTTGCCCCTTTCCAGCTTCTTGGGGGATGGGTGGTTGATAGATGCCTTGGCTGAACTGGTTGAGGAAGCCAACCAGCCTCTTGCTTGCTCAGGCCTCTCTGCCATCATGTGGTATTTCTGTGAACACCGTTTTGGTAATTACATCATTTATCACTGAATGGGTGTCCAGTGGTTCGCACGTACATTGTCCTGTTTGATTTACCTATGTGGGTTTTTTCTGACTCCTGCTGTCTGAAAGGATTTAGGATGCCTTTAATTGCTGGGCTTTGGTTTGTCTCTAATTTTCCGGTAGCACTGTGTTACATCTCCTCCAATTAAGCATCTTCAGAGTCCTGGAGGAGAGACAGGTTTGCCTAGATCACAGCATGATTGTCCACGCAGTGTGTAGGCGAACATATAAATTCCTGTCCCATGCTTTCTGTCCCCTTCCTGCGTTTAACCAGACCAAATTCCTGCTTCAGTGCTTCCTTAGAATATAAGCTTTTTTTGAGGATTCAAATGACAGTGTGTCATTTTTAAGTCTCTAGAGCGCAGATGGTTATATTATAGACATTTAAGAGACAACTAGATAATTGATACTTTAAAACTCTATCTTTCGGGCTGGGGATTTAGCTCAGTGGCATAAGTGCCTGCCTGGCAAGTGTGAGGTCATGAGTTTGATCCCCAGTACCGCAAAAAAAAAAAAAAAAAAAAACCCTCTATCTTTCTAGGGGAAAAAGGCTTTGGTGAAGCTCACGCCATACATAATGCTTTGCACATGGCTGATGGCTTATATTTGTTTTGTCGAATTTAGCTTGAAGGAGCCAGAAGTAAGACATTGTATCTCACAGTGTGAGTGAGACCACAGGTGCCCTCCACTTACGTGAGTCACATCCTGACTGGCGTGTCATGACCTGAAAATCCTGTAAGTGGAAAACTCATTGGCGATCCCTGACCGGCAGCACAGCACCTCCCAGGGTGTCAGTCATTGCTTCTCATGATCACAGGGGTGACAGGAGCTGGGGCGCTGTGGCTGCGTGCACAGAGCGTCATGCAACAGCCTGTGGGAAAGGTCCAAATCCAGGGTACAGCTCTGTTGGATACATGCTGGTTTACACAGTGGTGAAAGCTGAGAAGTGCTAAGTGGAACTGTCGTGTGTCATAGATCTTTTGTAGCCGTCTTTGAACCCATAACTGGATGGCCATCAGGAATGGAAGAGGGGCCTGGTAAATTTTTGTCTGAATTCTGCCCATTTGTTGAGTCATTAGCAGTCACTTTGGAGAGACTTTTGGAAGGTGAGAGAGCGATGTGGTTTGAGATGGGCATTTTCCTTTCCTTTCACCACAGCTGCTCTTCCACCTGGGCAAGCAGGGGGTCTTTATCCTCCCCTGGTGTGGGAAACCTGTCCCTCACTGTGTCTCAGGGGCACTCCCCGAGGGGTTTCCTCATGGGCCCACAGCCCCTGGAGACTATGCCATGCCACACGCACCCTCTTTTCTTTCCATTGGTGACCCTTCTGCAGGGGAACTAATTTCCCGCCCCAGCAGCATTTGGCCACCACAGCAGAGGCTCACAGAGGCCACTGGAAACAAAGCCTGCAGCTCTGGCCAGCTCTGCTGCTCTGCCAGGCTGCCCCTGTCCTGTCACAGTTGATTCTGACTTCAGGACTTCTTGTCACCTCCAACACATTCCTTGCATTATAGTGGGAAGATAAGATAAATAAACGAAGAATTAAATTCTTGCCTTCTATTTTTGTGGAGGAAGGGAGGTGAGGTGTCTGCTGTCCCCACTGGTGAGCCAGAAGTCCCACAGGGCGCCCCCTGCTCTCTCGCTACTGGCTTGGTGGCTGTGCTTCCCTCACGTCCTCAGGGCTTCCGGCCTCGGGTCCCCTGGGTGAGTGTCCTTGAGAGCTGGGACCAGGCCTGGGTGGCTCTGCCTGTGGTTGTGGTGCTGGGCTTCAGCCGCCTCTGTCCCAGCCCCTTATCGCACTTGCTGCCCTGCTTCCCTATGGTGCTTCCCTGAGCAGCTGGAGCCAGCGTGGTGTCGGCACTATGCCTGATAGAGGCTCTTGCCTTAGGTCAGCGCTTTGCAGTAGGGAGCTGGGCGCCTCTAGCCAAGGGGATGTTCTGATCAGCGCCCGATGAGAGCACCATCCACCCCTCCCTTGGCTGTGGGGCTGGCGTGGGCGCTGTTGGCACCAGGCAGTCCCACAGCAAGGCCATGTGACCTGCAGGCAGTGCTCAGCCTGGAAGTGGCACTGCTTCCAGGAAGGCTCCAAAACAGCAAGGACAGGACATTCTTTCCTGACAGCTGATAAAATTTAATGAGTGGGTTGACAGTGGACTTCCACTATTTAGACAGATGTTCTGGTTACTGTGGCTGGAACACAACCACAAAATGTGGTCGGGTAGCTGGGATCTCAGCTCTTGGGAGCTGAGGCAAGAGGTTTGCTCCAAGTTCGAGGCCAGCCTGGCCTACATAGCAGACCCTGTCTGAAAAACAAACAAGCAAAAAAAACCCAACCATGCTGTTTTAGGAAGTCCCCGTCCACATGGAGACAGCAGTCTGCTTGTGCACATGGCCCCTTTGAAAGAGTCATTCCACCTGGATTGCTTCTTGCTCAGCTTTGCTCAGCATGTGCTTTTGTTCTTAATCATGATTTTGCAGTTTCAGCTTCAGTCAGAAGTATGCATCATAGATGAACTAAATGTGTTTCTCTGATTTTGTGACTGTTTCTTAAATTCATGTAAGTATTTAGGGTTCCTAGAAGAGAATTAGGCTCACTGTGTATTAGTCAGCTGATACAGCATATGTGAGATGAATCAGGAGGAGAAGGGTGAGGGTTTGGGCTCACAGTCGCAAGCTGCAGTTCACTTCCCTTGGCTCCTTCATTTCCGGTGCTGGGGAGCAGAGAGGGCGGGGTGGGGTGAGGTGCCCGGTCTCCTTCCAGGGCACGTGCCTTCTTTCCACAAAGCACCTTCTTTCCACGAAGCGCCTCCAGGACGCCTGCCAGTGGCATCTACTGGGAGATGTTAAGGGGGGGGCGCCTTTGGGGACACTTACGACCCAGACCCAAACCCAAACCATTACGTTGTGTGGGTGACTTTCACTCACTCCTGACTTCAGGCGGGTAAAGCGCACCATCACCTTTGTGCAAGTCCTTTTATACCGCTCTCCCTAGCGCAGCCCTGCGGAACTGCAGTGCGCTGTGGGGGTGAGCGCAGCCGCTAGCTGGCGAGGCGGGAGGTGCTGTGTTGTTCTGCTGGGTTGACGGAGTGGCCTCTCATTGCTCATCACTGTGCTCTGGAAGGTTTAACAAGAACAGAAACTACAATTATTTTAATAATGTAGAGGAACCTGTTACTTAGAGATTCTTGCATGTTTTGTAATGTAAATACTCAATACCTGATTTATAAATCTGAACTTTAGGACTTGTCTTTTGAGTTTACTTAAAGCAAGATTATCTTTTCAATTTTATTGAAGTGAAAAAAGGGAGAGAAATGGGGAGTATATGTAGACGTATGTATGTACATATGTATGTACACACATGTACAGCTAAGAAGACAGTTGTTTTGCCTATATATATTTTTGAGATAGGGTTTCCCTATGTAACTGCAGCTGGCCTTGAACTCAGGGTGATTCTCCTGCTTCAGCCTCCTGAGTGCTAGGATTATAGCCAGTATGTGTACCACCATACTGGCTAGGTTTTTTAAAATCAAAACTTAATTAAGCCAAGGGTTGTGGCCTGTTCCTATCATGCCAGCTGCTTGGGAAGTGAGGCAGGAGGATCCCTCAAGCCTAGTTCAGGCCAACCTGGGCAGCACAGGGAGACTCGAATGTCTCAAAAAACAAAACGTAACCGACCTATAAACTTGTGGTTATGAAAGCATGAGTTGTAGGACCTGAGGCACACCCAGTGACTGCCTGCTACGCAGCTGAGCTCTGAGAGGACGGGTCCTGTGGGTTCTGCACACACCCCGAATGGTGACTGTGTGGCGATGTGGTATGTCACAGGCTCAGCTATTGTAAGCAGTGCATGGGATGGATGTTTTTATCAGTCATACCGCAATAAAGCTGGAGAAAAGACTGTTTTAGCTGATGGGAAAAAGGCCCCATGAAATAGTAAAGCAAATCAGCAAAATATTTTCAAAGACTCTCGGTGCTAATGCCTGTTCATGTAAGAACTTGTCAGACTTGTGGGTTGAGACCTTGGCGTCTGAACTGGTGCCTGTCAGCTGGGCGTGGTGGCACATGCCCATTGTTCCTGTACTGGAGAGGCCGAAGCAGAAGGATCATTTGGGCCCAGGAGGTCAGGATCAGCCTAGCCAACACAGTGAGACCCCATCTCAAAAACATAACCCCCCAAACAAAGGAAAACCCCTCATTCCTGGAGAGCAAGGACTGAGCAGCATGGGGCACGGGGACTGTGAGGAAGTGGCATTGGGAGGGGCCCCTGCAGGAGAGGTGGCGGCCTGTGCCTACAGCTGCAGAGAGGCCAGTGGGGAGGAAGCCTTCACTGTGGCTTGCGGCCTGGATGGTGTTCAGAATGCAGCTGGAAGCGACTACAGGCCTTTACTCAGGGATGACATTGCTGGATTTGTTTGGAAAACTCCCACTCTTCATGACATAGAAAAAGATTGGCAGACGTAGCAGAGGCGGGGAGATGAATTGGTCTTATTGATGTGGCAGAGAAGTGGCTGTGATTTGACAGACTGGTAGCAGCAGAGGTGGAGAGGATTGACAGATGGTGAGACCTGAGAGACAGCAGTGGCAGGTGACGCTGTGGTCGGGGTGGGGAGCCCGGGGCTTTGCAAGTGCAAGTGTGGAGTGTGGAGGGGAGGGCGGGCAGGCAGCCTTCAGGCTTTTTCTGTGTGCTGGGCTTGGTCACAGGCGCACATGCTGGATGACTTCCTCAAGAGACCTCTCTCATAAGAACTCAACCCTTGGAAGAAGCACCTGCGATAAAATAATCTTTCCCCATCTTTCCTGCAGCAGTAAGAATGAGAAATTTAATGTTAGAGTAGCGTAAATACTTAACTTGCTGCTATTATAATATATATTTAATCTACATTTTTAGCATAAAAACCAGAAGAAACGGAAATGGAAGTAGGATGGCTTATTGGTTAGTTCTTTAACGTTAGAATGGTGGTTTGTCCATTGTTCAGTGGCTAACTCCTCTGAAAACGTTGAATCCAGGCTCGATCAGGACGGAAGATGCTACACAGGCGTCCTCTGTGGCCTGGGGTGGAATCCAGTGACGACGGCTCCCGTTCTCCCAGAGCACGATATGGAGCTGGCGTTCGACGTGCGATTTGGCGTGGAGGACGTCACTGAGGTGAGTGGCCCCTCACAACACTGGCACAGTGGCTTCCTGTCTTCACTCTGCTTCTGCGTCCTCTGAGGCGCTGCCTACAGAGCTGAGGTGGCCACGCTCCCGGCTGTCCTGTAGGAGGGGCAGAGGCTGCTGCGTGGTGCTGGTGCTTTGCCTCTCCTATGTGCCGCCTCCTGGCGCAGGAAGCTTTTCGGCGCATTCAGAGGGAACACTGGGCTGGGGCAGCAGGAGTCGCTGGTTGCTTTCTGGTGCCCTCCTCGCTGGTTCATGGAGGAAGTGGGAAACCAGGTTCTGACCCAGCTTCTCCCGCAGTGGGCTTTGTTGAGCCTGGAGCTGGCTGTGCATGGGGCCCCAGAGCAGCTGCTCATAGTAGGTCCGTCTTACAGCTGGATCTGGATGTCCCCGCAAAGTCTCATGTGGTCATGAGATCTAGGTCTAGAGTGTGTAACTAAGTCATGGTGCAATGCTAGGATCAAGGCTGGGTGATTGCTAAGTCAGTCCACCGATTGGTTTGGCATCACCCTAGTCCCAGTAGCTTGGATACAGACAGGAAGAATTGAGTCTTGCCCCTTGCTTGCTTGCTTTTGCTGCCTGCTGCTTGCCACAAACTGGTTTTCCTCTGCAACGACCCTCTGTCAGACCACCCAGCCTTAGAACCAGCTGACTATGGACTGAAACCTTTACAAACTGTGAGCATATAAACCTTTCCCCTTCCACTTCGGATGCTGGATATTTTGTCTCAGCAATGAGAGAGAAGTAATTGAGACCGTCCATCACCATGCCAGTGTTGACTGGGATGTGACAGTGCCACTAGGCCCAGGCAAGCTTGTAGGTACTTGTAAGTCAAGTGGACAAACCAATTGTGTCTTTTGAATCTGGAGTTTTCTTTTGCTTGTTTTCTGGAGAGAAGGTCTAAGTTGCTCAGACTGGTCTGCAGCTTGCAGTCTTCCGCCTCAGCCTCCTGTGTAGCTGGGAATGCAGGCAGGTACTAACACACCTGGCTTATCTTTTGAATCTCATAATGAAAAATATGTGCTTGTATTTTGTATGTTTTTGTTTTTATATTTCACTTTTCTTATAATTTATTTTCTTGCATTTTGTAAAGTGGGAAGAAACAACTGATCCTTCCACCTAAATAGTTAGAGAAGTGCTACTCTGGAGAAGCCAGCCTCCTTCTCTTCTCAGGAGTCCATGGCAAGGTCGGCACAGGAGCAGGGGTGAGGAAAGAAGGAGCCGGGTTAAGGGGAGCGCTGTCCCTGAGACAGGGCTGGTCGTGTTCTCTGGGTTCTTATTTCTTACTTAGGTGTTGACTCTCCTTTGCTATGAAAGCACCTTAGAGTTTACAAGTGCTTCTTAGGAGCCAGGCAGGGTGATGCATGCCTGTAATCTAGGGACACCAGGAGCCAGAGCCAGGAGGATCGCAAGTTAGAGCCCAGCCTGGACAACTTAGCAAGGACTTATCTCAGAAAATACAAAAAGGGGTGGGGATGTGGCTCAAGGCAAAGGCCTAGGTTCAGTTCCCAATCCCCCAAAACAAAGGAACAAAAAAACCTAAAAATCTTCTTAGACCACAGACTTCATTGTAAAATGTAAAACTAATAGTTCTAGAAGCAAGTACAGGAGACATCTATTTGACCTTGACATCAGTTTGTAGATACAGCCCTGAAAACACAGTCTTATCAAAGGTAAACCGACAAAGTGCTCTGCAGCAGATCTGTTAAGAGTATGAAAAGAAAAGACACAGAGCAGGGTAAGATAGGGTGAAATACGTGTCTGATCAGGCTGCCTACCCACAGCACACAAAGAGCCCTTTCATCAGTACCAAGACAGAGACTACATGAAGACGTGGATGGCAGTACAGACCAGAAGGCTGTCAGCGTGGTGAGTCACGAGGAAGACACAGTGAGGATCATGCCGACCGGGGATGACAGGGCTCTTCCCAGACTGCACCCCCTGCCAGCCCGCTGGTGGTCCTGAGACTCGGGAGCTCACACTCCCAGAGGGCCTGTACAGGATGGTTTCATCTACAGCTTTCTCCATAAGTGCCAAGCCCGGCAGAGCGAGAGCACCTTTAACAGGGAAATCGGCAAACCGCACGGCATTGGAGCGCTGCTCCCCCGTAACAAGGGACCTGTGCTTCCTGTGATCGATCTATGGGAGAACACAGCTCAGTAGCAGGCGTGCATTCTGTTGATACAGTGTTCTGGACAGAGTAGAAGTGTGGCTGCCGGAACCTGGGAAAGTGAGTGACTCCTGAGGGGACCGAGGGACCACGGCTGAAGGAACTGTTCATGTGGACAGAGGTGGGGCATGTGACTGAGCACTTGACAAGACCGTGGACCTGTGCATCCGCAAGGGTGCACACTACATCTGTCATCCCACCCATGCCAGCAGGATGCTAGGGCTTCAGAATGGCACACACAGACAGGCAGGAACACGTGCCTGGGTGTAGTGCATACTCACATCGAAGGGGTGAGGACGACTAGAAACAGACGTCATTCTCTGGGGGTAGAACTGTTTCTTGTGGAGCATAGGGCAGTTCTAAGAGTGCTTTGCCTGCTCTTGGGCTTGAACAGGGATGATATGGATATGGAGCCAGGCATCTTCCTGCCAGGGAAGGAGTCATAAGCAAGCAAGACAAGCAGCCACACTGACCTTGTGGTGTAGTGGGTGAGAGTCAGGTGTGAACAAATGAGTAGCTAGTACCTAGGATGGACAGCTACGCACACAGTCCTCAGTCTGTGTGTACGTGGCTTCCTGTCCATATGGCAGTGTCCAGCTCTCAGAAGGCCAGGAAACAGTGACACCAGGGACACCAAACAGGCTCAGCGCCCTACTGATCTCTTGGAGAATTCTTCAGCACATGACCTTCAGCCAGGTCTCCTGGCTGAGGCAGGAAATGGATGGGATGAACCTGGAGCTTTCTGGAGCACCACAGGCAGGAGGAGGGGGGCACAAGAGGAAGGGCGGAGGAGCTCCCAGTGGCCAGCACCTGAGCAGTGTGAGTGACGACATGACATGGGATGATTTGATACAGGGTTCTATGCACGGGAGTATAGCTCAGGGGGTCCATGTGCATAGGAAGGCATGACTGCATGGCTGAGCGGGGCAGAGACCGTGCTCCTCTACAGATTCCAGGAGGGGATGGGGAGGCGCCCCAACCCCAAGGGGAGTGAGGCTTGGTGACCATGGTCTGTGTGGGGACGCACACAGCAGAGGCTGGCAGGCTCGGCCTTTGCTGTGTGCCACATGGTCATGTGGCACATCCTTGGCGATAGGTAACAGTGACAGCAGGCACACCTACAGAATGTGATGAGAGGGCACCTCCCCTCTGGCACAGGAAAAATGCCAGAGAAACGGAAACTGGGAAACAGTCTACAGAACACTGTGCAGGAGCCAGAACTGCCAAAGCCCTGGAGACCAGGAAAGGCTTCTCAGAGGACAGGCATGGTCCACGTGGTGCCTGGACATGTGTCCTGGAACGGAAGTGGGACACAGATGGACAATGGGTCCTGCCCAGTCAGCGGGGGGCTAGTTAACAGCAGTGTCCTGGGGTCAGTTTCCAGGGTGTGACCAACTGGGGCTACAGGAACCATCCTTTTCGTCTTTGTAACTCTGAGGTAAATGTACAGCAACTGACAGAGGTCGATGATAAATCAGAACCCTGGCACTGTGGTCATGGGTGTCCGGCTCCTTTGGGATCATTACCACAGAGCCAGGGAGGCCACATGCCCTCATCTAGCAGTATTACCTACAAGGATGAGTATGTCTACACGAGGCAGGCTGGCCGAGTGTGGCAGTGCACACCTGTAATCCAGTGCACAGGAGGACTGCTGTGAGTTCAAGTCCAGCCTGGACCACACGGTGAGACCTCGTCTCAAATAGCTAAGAACAGATACATAGCACATTGAGCAGTCTGATTTTTCTTGCTGATTCTTGACCTTTTGTTTTTGCTGTTGTCTAAATTGTGATAGTGATTACTGATACTATTTCTGTTGTTTTGATAGTTTTCCCAGCAGCTGTACCAATGATAGTCACAGACTGTAACTCTGAAAGCGAGGACTTTATTTCCTGTGGGAGGGAGCTATCTGCATATTTACATCACTGTTCATTTACAGATTAATATTCTCAGGACTGCTATCAATAAGCTAGTATGTGATGGGCCAAACGGATCGAAGTATCTGGGGCCAGAAAGAATCGTGCAGTTACAGGACAGTGCTCGGCAGAAGCTTCTGAGGTAAGCTGCAGTGAGGTGTGCAACTTTTGTTCAAGAGGTGTGGCAGGTGGGTCCCCTGAAGTGGGGTCCAGAGCTGAGGCAGCTGCTGGGAAGCACTAGATGTGGGTCTACACTCCTGGGCAGTGGTCAGAGGGGGTGTCCAAATGGACGACCTGGGGAGAATGTGGTAAAGGGATTGTTTGGACCCAGAGTAGGACACAGTGCATGGTTCAGTGCCCTGACCCTTTGTGGGCACCCCTCAATCCTCTCGCTACTCACTGGACTCTGCCAGCCCCAGCCAGAGTATGGAGGACAAGCACACCCTCTAATGCAGCCGAGCAGGTCAGCTCAAGGAGGGAGGAGGAGTGGACATGGGCAGGAATAGCGACTGAAGGGGCCCCAACCCAGGCCTTTTCTACTCTAGAGTTTCTGTTTGTTTTTATATGGTTCAGTTTTTATTGACAGGGCTGTGAGCCACTGTTGCCATATTTCTCTGTAATTCTCTAACGGGACTGGCTGACTTCTGTGACAGGGTCCAAGGGCTCTGCCCTCGCCTGGATTGTGTCTGCTCACAGCACCTGTCCTGAGCACAGCTGCCTGGTCCTGTGCCTTGCATGCTCCTAAATTTCCATTGAATGCTGGGCACCATGAATAATGTGTGTAACAACTTTCCAGAGTCTGCAGTGCTCCATTTCCTTCTGTTTTTAAAATGTGCTTTAAATTAAAATATCATGAAATTTTGACCTTTAAAAAAAACAATTCTAATTCTGAAGAAAATATGTAGGATTTAAGTTTTTAGATCATAGTAGTGTTTTCAATTACTAATGTATAATTAAGACAACTTGATTTCCCTTTTTTGAATTATAGTTTGTTCTGTCAGATGAAGCCTAGAGAGAAGATGATCCCTAAGTGGCATGAAAAGCCCTACGAGTGGAACCAGGTGAGCGAGCAGCTGCTGTCTGGGTGGGGTGGCCCGTGGGCCAACGGGGACTCAGAACCAGCCACCGAGGGTGCCCAGCGCAGAGCCTGGGGTAGCATGGGCGGAGCCTGCGGTGATCAGGTGTGCGTGGGCTGCAGGGTCCGTTGCTGTCTGCCAGCTCGGCCACTGAAGGGCAGCTCCACAGAGGGCTGGCTGTGGAGCAGCGGGCATGTGTCCCCGCAGTTCTGGAGGCCGGAAGCTTGGGGTCAGGGTACCAGCAGGGCTCTTCCTTGCCGTGTCCTCTCAGGCCGGCCGTGGGAAGGCAGCCAGAGGGCTCCCTGGTGTCCATTCTTAGAAGGGCGCTCATCCCATTGGGCCCCCTCCAACCTCACCACCCAGGCACCCTCTGTGGACCCTCTCTAAATCTGCTTCCTCCGAAGATCAGCTCTTCCCCATTGCCGTGTGGAGGACACAGTTGGGAAGCAGGGCAGGGCCACCTGGGTGCCGGGACATTTCCAGTCTGAGGCTAGAAGCCCAGATGAGCATGGTTTCAGCAAAGGAGCACAAGGAGGAATTTTAAGCTTGGATTCTGGAGCCACAGGTGTCAGTGTCAGGCACCCAGCTGGGGCGGTGGTTCCTCGTCCTTTTGACAGTTAGGTGAGACCGTGTGTGCCCTGGAGCTCGTGTCCCCCTGAGTTTAACGTCCCTTCACTGGTGGGTACCCTCTTCCCACTCCAGGCCACACAGTCTGTCCCTGGAGCACAGCACTCTCCACACGGCCCCTGCAACACCTTCAGGTTGAAGTTGATGCAATAGCCGCAAGTAGTGTGAAAGCAGTTCCATTTTGTGCTGGGTGCATTGTAGAAGACTTACCTGTTTTGAAATAAATACCTGCACCCTAGGAAAGTATGGGAGGTTTTTCAGCCAAGGGCACCCAACACAGATTTGAGAATAAATTGCATAGTTTGCAATATGAGAGTAGACAAGCATCTATAAGTGGTTTTAGAAAAGAGGAAGAGCAGGGCATGGTGGCACACAGCTGTAATCTCAGCACTCGGAAGGCTGGGGCAGGAGGATTGCCTTGAGTTCAAGGTCAGCCTGAACTGATAACCCTGTCTCAGAAAAAAAAAAAAAAAAAGAAAAACGAGAAGAATACTTTTTGTTGTCTTACATACCGTGCATGTGCGCACATAATTATGTTTATTCAGAGCTTGCACAGCCCACTGCAGAGCCTGACCTGTCTTTTGCCTGTCCTACCAGGTTCACCCCAAGCTGGTCATGGAGCAGGCTGACTGGAAGGGCCGCCAAGGGAAGAATACCTTTCTCTACCAGCTCCACAAGCTGGTCGTGCTCAGTCCTTGATATGGCAGCTCGCATGGAGTCACCCTGTGGGAGGCTGCCGGAGTCTCAGTCTTAGCATTGGCACCGTGCCACACACCCTTCTCCTCGGGGCAGGGTGTGGAGCTGTGTGGGTGGAGGGTTGGAAAGAAAATCACTGCATTCAGTATTCTGGAGGCATTGCTCTGAAAGCAGACTCTGGAAACAGCTGCCCTGCTTTGCATTCTGAGAGCAGATGTAAGCAGCCAGTCACCAGGACAGGGTTCCAGCACACGTGCTTGTGGACCCGCCTGCTCCTCGGGCAGGCTGCACACAGGAAGGGTGGGCTGCGGGTGTACCACAGGGGTGCGTGCTGTGTGAAAACCATGTGGTGTTTTCTGATTCTTTTGTTGTTGTTTCCCATGCGGAAAAATACCTAATTTTGGTAAGATGAATCTGTTTGGCACATGTGGGGTTTTTAGTTAAGTTAGTTAAGGTTTTGAAATCAGAAATGATCTGACAATGTTGTATTTGTGTTAAAACAATAAAAGCCTTTGACAGCATTTCTGTGTTTGACAGGTTTTGGTCAGAGATCAGTATGTACTGTATTTTGTTCTAAAAAGATCACTTAGAAGAGGTCTCAGTTTATAAAATCCACGAGGGGTATTACTCTGTTACAAAGGCAGCACTGGATCCAAGGTTGGGTCAGGAGACTCCCTGCTGAAAGTGGGTTTAGCAGTGCCTCAGGCGGTTGCGGGCGCACCCAGCGGACAGGCGGAGCTTCCGAGGCAGCGTGAGGAGCTGCAGAGCCAGGTGGATGCCACGTGGGGAGAGGGTTGGGCTGTGTTGTGGCTGCCAGGCAGCACCAGCTGTGTCCCTGTCTCACCATCCTGACCGAGGGTCACACCTGGGCCCAGTCTTGTTCTGACAGAGACCTTCAGTCTGGGATTCTGGGGCAGTGTTTCCTGGGCTTCAGCAGGAGGTGGCAGCACCGGGTTGGCAGTGCGTGCGTGTTTTGCAGCTTTTCGGAGCTCTGAGGTGGAGGAAGGGTCCTGGTCCTGCAGAGAGGGCTGCCCCGCCCTGCCTCCTTCCACTCAGGCCTTGGTGTGTGGTGTGGGGATAGACTGGCACTCAGATGCCTTCTGCTGGCTGCTTAGTTGCCATAACAAAGGGTTGAACATTGAAATAATGCAGAGGCTTACTGATAAGAAGGAGCCCTGCCCCATGCTGGACTCCCCGCCCCAGAGTAGCTTGATTGCTCTGCTTTTTCGCGGTTCCCATAGTAGACACTGCTGTTTCACTGCTGAGTGGTGGCTGAAACAGCCCCTTTGCAGCGCTCTGCCCCTCCCTCATCCCCCAGCAGTCGCATAGGTATTGACTCATCGCACCTGGTAGCACTGGCTTTGCAAATATCAAATGTTCTTTTCTGCAAAGCCAAGGAGTGTGCTTCAATGCCATTTCTTTCCTTCCATAATTTTTAAAGGGTTGTTACCTTTTGTTTTTGGTCTTTTTGAGACAAGGTCTCGCCATGCAGTTCAGGCTGGCCTTGAGCTCACTTTGTAGCCCAGGCTGCCCTTGAACTCACAGTGATCCCCCTTCCTCAGCCTCCAGAGTGCCTGCCGTTTGTTTTTATTTGCAAATTTCTTACCATGTATTGTTATTATTATTATTATTATTATTATTATTATTATTTTTGGTGCTGGGGATCGAACTCATGACCTTGTGTTTGCCAAGCAGGCACTTACACCGCTGAGCTAAACCCCCGGCCCCACCATGTATTATTTTAAAAGAATCATTTGTGTTCTTAATGGTGCTAGCACAAGATGCAAAGGAAACTTGCCGAAAGCACGTGTAGTGTTACCTGACCAACCCTGGCCCAGCATCTCCACACATTACAGTGCTGCTTGGGCAGTGTGTGTGTGTGTGTGTGTGTGTGTGTGTGTGTGTGTGACCAGGAGATGGGTGGGGGCGCAGTGCACAGTGGTGGGAGTAGGGGAGGCACGGAAGGGAAAAGGAGGAAGCAGTGGAAGGCAAGCTTCCTAAACAAGGAAGGGGAAGAAGGGCTGAAGGGAGGGGAATGGGGGAGAAAGACCACACAGACGATGCACAGGTACAGATTCCCTGTGGTGAATGTGGTCATTATGAGTATCAAAGAGGACTAATAAAATTAATTAAAATCACATTTTTAGCCAAGAGGGGAAAGAGCAGCACACATGGATGTCATGGGCGTGTGTGCTGCTTGTCCCCTTCTTCAGGGCACTCTGGCCACCTCGATCCCACCGGCACGAAGGCCATCGCTAGCTTTGCCCCACTGTGCTGCAGCGAAGGTGAGTCCTGAGAAACCTCTGCTCTCCGGCTCGCTTTGGTCTGTGGGCTGCATGCTGAGCCTCAGACAGTGGGCTTGGCCCATCAGTGCCGCATGGCTGCTTGGCAGTGCCCTGGTGCCACCACTCAGCGCAGCGCAGTCCCGCCCCGCTGAGCTGCACGGCTCTCCGGATCTGGGTGCACGGTTCGGAAACCACTTCTGCCGGGCAGATTGCGCACCTGGGTTCCCCGGCCGTGGCCTGCGTGTGGCTGGGCTCCTCGGCGTGTGCATGGGCTGTCCCTCGGGGCAGTTCTGTGTGTGTTGCTGGTCCTCTCACCCCTTGGCAGCTGTTTGGGTTGTTTCAGATTTTGATTATTTTTTTCTTTTTTTGGTACTGGGGATGGAACTCAGGATCTTGTGCTTGCCAGGCAGGTGCTTACACCACTGAGCTTTGATTAATTATTGACAAAGTGTCTCTGAGCAAGTAATGTATTAATTTTTATATGGGTGTATGTTTCATTCTTCTTGAAATTCAATTCCTAGGAATGGAATTGTTGGGTCAAATGGTAAGTGTACATTTAACTTTTTGAAGAAATTGATATTGGCAAAAGAACAGACAAATAGAACAACAGAAGAGAGGAGGGTCCAAAAATAAGCCACACGTATATAGTATATATTCTTTTCAATAAATATAGGAAAAATAAACCTCAGGCTTATGTTAC
Source organism: Dolichotis patagonum (assembly GCA_004027295.1). Lineage (NCBI taxonomy): Eukaryota > Metazoa > Chordata > Mammalia > Rodentia > Caviidae > Dolichotis > Dolichotis patagonum. Next base: position 30,502 of record PVJX010006273.1, read on the forward strand.
CATTCACATTTTCCTGCAGCACAAACATGGGAAATTAAAACTTGAAATGGATCATGGACCTAAATGTAAAAGTTAAAACAATAAGGCTTCCAGAAGAAACCATATAGGTAATCTTTGCAATCTTGACTTAGCTAAAAGTTTCCTATAGAGCACATGAAAAGAGCAGCCACAGAAGAAAAATGACTATGTCAAGTGTTACCAGAATAAACTTTACTATTCAGGATACACTGGGAGAAAATATTTTCAATATGCATCTTTGAAAAAAGAACTTGTACCTCAATATCTATCAAACTCAGGACAGCCAACCCATTCTGAAAGTGGAAAAAAAAAACTTGGATCAGAAACCTCACTAGAGAGATACATAGACGCGAAGCACACAAATAAAGATTCCACACTGGTCTTTCTCAGGGAAATGAAAATTAAAATCACAGTGGGACATTGCCAACCCAGGGCTGTTTGTTGTTCAAAGATGGTGACTCCTGGGACTGTGAGTACCGAGTGTTGGGCTGTGGGGCAAGGAGACACTCACCGCTGACAGACCTGCAAGGTGGCACCACTGAGTGATGGAAATGAGTGTGTTCAGACAAGATTCTCTGTTCCCAGTTGCTTGAGTTTTGCCAGTGTGTGTCTTTTACTATTATTAGTATTTTAAAGAGAGTAAACAGAACAGTAAAATAAAACAGTAACAGGACAGTAGGAAATCCACGATCGTTACTATATTAAATTTTTTTTAATTTTAATTTGTTGTTTTTTTATTTTGAAGGTAGTAGAAAAACAACAGAACAAGACAGAACAAAGCCAATTGAGACAGTGCAGTGAATTTGATACAGAACTTCACAGCAGGTTACCAGGATAACAGTAATACGTACCATAGTATATCTCATTATCTTCACAATAGTTGTCTAGTCAATTAAGTATAGCAAAATCAAACCAAAGGCAGCACATTATAAAATCAATTGAAAGAGAATATTGAATAGAGTAAAGCAATTAATCATAATGAAAACAAAACTGAAAACAACAATTGCTTTCAAAGAGAAGATAGAGGAGACCCCCCATATTTGCTATGTTGCATATAGTCATCCTGCCAAGAGGTGCTCAGACCTCTGTCCCCAGTTGCTAACGGGAGGTGGGGGTGGGGGTTGGTTGGGATGTTTGATTCCAAGCCTGCACACTGGTAGGCTCAAGAGACGGTAGTGGGTCTCCTCTTGGCTCCCGCCAGAGGGAGGTGCTTACCAAGAGGGCGGCGAATTGCTTCTTTGTGCAGGCTCCTGGGTTCCACCATGGCCGTGGCTGGATCTCGGGACCCTTCTCTGGTTCCTATAGTACATATTGTTATCCTCTAAATAGTTACCAGACTGCTGGTCCCAGGCCTGCAAAGTCAATCCAACACAAACATCAGGTTGCTTCCCTGCTCCAGTTATTATTATCATCACAGCCTGTGTTGGGTCTGGTGGCTTATGGTGGAGGCTGGGGGGCGGGGGGTGGATGGAGGTGGCTTCCTTGCTGCTTCTCCCTGCCCGGCAGGGCCTCCATGGGTGCAGGCAGATTGTGTCTTTCAAGGAATTAAATCTTAGAAATCAAACAGACATAACTGTTAATATTCCTTTGTATCCTTTCAATGTCCATGGTATCAGTAGAGATGGCCCCTCTTTCATTTTTGTTTCTATTTTATTTTTTTGGTACTGGGTATCAAACTCACAACCTCACGTTTGCCAGGCAGGTGCTTGTGGCACTGAGCTAAATCCCTGACCCTCATTTCTATTTTTAATAACTTGTATTTCTTGCTTTTTCTTGGTTTACCTGTCTAGTTTTATCAATTTTATTGACCTTTTCAAAGAATGTGTTAGTTAATGAAATTGATGTTTCTCAATTTTCAGTTTGAATTTTACATTTTTCAATTTCATAATTTCTGTTGTAATTCTGACTGTTTTTCTTCTGTTTAGATTTATATTCCTCCTTTTCCCAAGTTTCCTAAAATGAAGCTGTTGTTTGTTTTTGGGGGGCTGGTGCTGGAGGTTCAGTCCAGGGCCTCGCACATCATAAGCATGTGCTCTGCCCTGAGCTACATCCCCAACAGGAGGCATAAATTCTTGATTTTAGGTCATGCTCAGCATGGTGGCACATCACAGCCCTCTTAGCATTCTGGGCAGCAGACAATGGAGGATTGCAGACCCTAGCCCAGCAGGGGCAACGCTGGGGCTTCCTTTTCTACTGCGTGTATTCAGTTCTGTACTTCTGTTTTCTAAGTACTGTTATTGCATGCCATAAATTTTGATGCATGTATTTTAATTTTTGTTTAGTTCAAACTATCTTGAAAATTTTCTTAATATTTTGTCTTTGATCTGTTTTTAAATCTATGTATTATAGGTATTTGGGATGTTTTGGAATTGTCTAGCTTTCTGTCTGAGTTTCTAGTGCAATCCTGAGTGGTCTGGAGCATAACTTCTGTTTACTAAAGTGTGCTTCTTGTCCCAGAATGCTGTTGGTCTTGGTGACTGCTCTCTGTGAGCTGGAGAACATGTGTCTGGCTGCTGGACAAAGTGTTCTGTAGGTGTCAGTTAAACCCAGTTGATTGACAATGGTATTCAGTTCAGCTCCTTTTGCTGATTTTCCACCTGCCAATCTGTCACATTACTAATACATGTTCAAGTCTCCAGCTATTAGAGTGAACTGGTCTGTTTCTCCTTGCAGTTCTATCAGTTTTTTTCTTGTGTGTTGTTTTTAATGTTCTGTTAGCCATACCTAAACATTCAGGATTGTTACGTGTTCTCAAGGAATCGACCCATTTTCACTATATAATATCTCTCACACTCTCTAATTTTCCTAGTTCTGAAGTCTGTCCATCTAATATGACTACTCCAGCTTGCTTTTGATTTTGTCAACATGATACATTTTCTTTACTACCTTTTAAATTGAAGTGAAATATGTGTAATTTATAACTGGCCACTTTACAGGGCACAGTGTGGTGGCATTTGTTGTAGTCACAGTGTTGTGGAACACGCTTTCGCTCGTTTAAAATAGTCCACGACACCTCGTACTCCCTAGGCAGCCACTCCTCATTCCTCTCTCCCCACCTTGTAGAGCCACGGACCTGCCTCCCATTTCTGCGGATTTGCCTGTTCTGAAGAGATAGCCTAAAACAACCCGTACAGTGTGGGGCCTTTTGTGTTTGTCCCCACCATACTGGGCATAGTGTTTTTGAAGTGCATCCAGGTTGCAGCAGCAATCAGTACTTCATTCCTTTTTTAGCTGAACAATACTCATGTATATCACAATTGGCTTACTAATTGATCTGTTGTACATTGGGTTGTTCCTTTACCTTTTGACGGTTGCAAATAATGCTGTGAACAATTGTGTACAACCTTTGGTGTAGACAGAGGGTTTCACCTGCCTTGATTGTGTGACCAGGAGTAGAATCGTTGGGTTATATGGTAACTCTGTTTACTACTGGAGAACCAGACTTTTTCCACAGTGCCTGTCATGTCGTATATTCCCAGCAGCAGTGTATGGAGATTACTGCTTTTCTGACATCTTGCAAATATTTGTTTCTTTCCTTTGTTTTTTAGACTGAAGCTATCCTAACAGGTGTGAGGCAGAATCTTATTGTGGATTTCATTTGCATTTCCTTAATGGCGAATGATGTTGAGCACCTTCCTCACTGGCTGCCTGTGCCTCATCTTTGTGGAAATGTACGCCGAGCTGCCTCGTGGCAGGTGGGGCCCTCAGTGCATTTGGGGGGTTGGCTTCCAGTGCAGCAGTGTCGGGAGGCGGGACGCAGCCAGAGTGACTGGGTTGTGAGGGTTAACATCATTGTAGGCAGGGCTTGGCTGTCGCAGCTCACTGGGGGGCGCAGGCCTGCTCAGGTTAGCATGTGTGTTATTGGGAGAACAGGTTGATACAGGAAGTGGTAGACACACACAGGGCACCACGGAGGAAGAACCCAAGTGCTGCAGCCAGCTGCTGGGAGCCAGGAGAAACCCAACCAGAAGCACCTTCGTGACTTGCTGCTGAAACGAGCCTCTTGGGAGGCCTGTTCGGGCGACAGTGGCTCTGAAAGAGAATCCACTGTAGCAGCAGCTTTCATTCATAAAAGTATAGATGGAACTCCCCCAAATTACCTGAAAGAGCATCAATCGGATGAAAAATCTTTTAGAAAATTTAAACAAATGAAAAAGAAATAAAAGGTAGAAGCTATTTTGTTTAGGAGATTAAGCAAAAGTTAATAGTGATTTAGTGAAACTCATTTCAGAAGATACTTGTTCAGTAAAAACTATTTATTGTCGATACAGTGCCAATTAATATATTTAGCTTTTTATTTCATTTTTTTGAGACAGGGTTTCCATTTGTAGCTTAGGCTGGCCTCAAATTTATAATCCTCCTGACTCAGCCTCTGGAGTGCTGGAATTATAGGTATGTCCCACACTGTGCCCTGTAACTTACTGTATTTTAAATTTACAAATACTTTGTCAAAACAGGAGGACAGAAGTTTGGAAGCCGAAATTTCCCAATCACTTTCTGTTTGCAGATGCACATCCGGTCATCCAGGCCGCTTCCCCTTCCACTGCACTGTCACTTCCTGGCTGTCCCGTGGGCTTCTCTTTCCTCTGTTGCTTGCCCTTGGACCCCACCCCACTTGTGGTTTCTCAGTGACTCCTCTGTCTCATCAAGCCCTGAAAAAGGTCACTTCTAATGCCAGGTTGTCCTTGGCCCCTGGACAGGAGTAAGCACCCCTTTCCTGTGTGAACAGAATCTGCTTGTCCTGCCGGACAAAAGCAATTCATTTAATCAGCAGCACTTTCTACTGCGCAGGAGGCTTCCTAGTTGAGCCCTCGCCCTCAACCAGTGCCAAACCTCCTAAGATGGTAATTTTCACATTGCATTATAGGATATGGAGGCAGAATCTGCACTCCCTAATTTCTGAATCTCAAGTACCTGACACCTAATTGATATGCAGATAGGCTTTGAATAGAAGCCACAATAGCTGGGGCCGGATCCCTGGTCTGTGTGACATCTGTCAGGAGAGGGGAGGCTTGGAGAACCCTTGTGTAGGAACAAGGGCTCCGTGCACCAGGTGGCAGGGACTCTGGGGTGGGGCAGTGGAGCAGCCGACCAGGAGGGTGAGGGCAGGCCCCTCCAGCTCCGGAAAACTCAGCCCAGCTCCTCTGGCTGTCGTGGAGCCTGTTGCTATGGAGATGCCAGCACTGTATTGAGATGTGAGAGAGACCTGTTAAACACAAAGTGGGGTTCTGAGTTGGCATGGCAGCAGTTCACAATGATTAGCAAGTGCAGAAATAAATGACTATAATGTAAATGAATACCAGGAGAAGAAAACAACTTTCTGTACAACGAGCATGCAGCAGGCACCAGGTTATTGGACAGGTGCTGGGGACTGAGACAAGTCACGGGTTAGCCAGGAGCCGCCCAGGAGGCCATGGAGGTGACTGGCGGGGCGGTGCACATCCACCAACCTCCAGGAAGGTGGTGCCCCAGGAGCCTTGGGCGTACTTTGACCTGGTCTCTGACTGGTGGGGTGGGGTGCTGCTTGGTGGTCTGAGTGGGTGGGGCGCTCCGGCCCCTTTCCCAGGGCATTTCAGTCCATCACTGAAGAAAGACCAAGGATCAGGTGAAAAGTGGTTAGGGATGAGACACTGTAGCCCCTCTGAAAAATGTGTGGAGACCACGGGAAAAGCGTGCCGCGTGGGACTGGGCAGGGCGCAGTGGGCGGGGGAGCGGGGCGGTGTCCTATGCTTGTCCGCCCCGTGGCCCTTCATCCACTTCCTGGGGATTTCTGGCCTGACCACCCCAACTCGGGACTGCTTCTCCTCCTGTGTTAGGGACACGACACGTCTGTACCAAGCAGCATAGTGATGAACGGTGTACACAGAAGTGTGAGGAGAATCACTGAGATAATGGTAACGGGCAACCTCACTACTGACCTTTCCTCAGTGCTGAGTCCGCATCGACTAGGTGAGGTGCAGGAGTTAAACATAATGCAGCCAGTAAAGCTGATCTAATGTATAAGTAGAATGCAAAATCCCATTAATTGAAAGTATATTTTTTGAGTTTGTCTTTATACAAATAGATTGTGCTTGGCTACAAAGAAACACAGTTTTGAAAAATCAGAGTATTTTTAAAAGCTACATACTTGGGTTACAATCCATTAAAATTAGGTGTATATGATAAAAAGATGAGCTCCTCCTATCAAATTTTAACTGCTTGGAAGGTGTTAGGGTCTGGGAATAGACGTTCCCCAGAGCCTTATGCAGTCACAGGTGGGGCTTTTCCAGAGGTGGCTGGATCTAGAGTGTGTGATGAACAGATTCACGGTGCAGTGCTGCGTCCAGGGCTCTAGATTTAAGGCTGTGGTGCTGCCCTCCCCAGGTAGTCTGGATAAGACAGAGGGGACAGAAAGATTCCATTCAGGTCCCTTGTTGCTTTTGCTGTTTTTTCCTACAATGAACTCATTTTCTTCTGTGATGCCCCTCTGCCATGTGCCACCCTGCCTTGGAGCCAGTCAACTAGGGACTGAAGCCTGTATGAACTGGGACCTAGATCAACCTTTCCTCCCTTTGGCTTTGGGTGTTGGGTATTTTGTCTCAGCAACAAAGTACCTAAGACAGAAGGTAAAGGCAAAAACATGATTCTAGATAACTCTTGTGTCAGAGAAGAATTTAGAATATAATTAAGGGCTGGGGATTTAGCTCAGTGGCATAAGCGCCTGCCTGGCAAGCACGAGGTCATGAGTTTGAACCCTGGTACCCTCCCCAAAAAGGATATAATTAAAAACTAACACAAGGCAGTAAAAAGACTTCAGTACTATAAACTGTGAGATACTTAGACTAAAATAACAAAAACAAAAAGTAAAATCACCAAATGTTCCTAAGAAATTAGGGAAATTTTTTTCTAGAAGTATAAATGTATTAAATATATAGGACCAGAAAACAGAAATTAATCAAGATAAATCAAATACTGCAACCATAAAAATAAGATAATGGGGATGTAGCTCAGCAGCAAAGTGTCTGTCTGGCAAGCGCAAGGTCCTGAGTTCATTTCCTGGTACCCAAAAGACCAAAAAGTAAGACTCACACAAGTCGAGTCAAATCAGTGTGGCAGTGGCACAGCAGGGAAAAGCTGCTCACGTCACAGCAACGGACGCACAGAAAGAACCAGGGCCAGGCGGGGTGGTGCACGCCTGTAATCCCAGCACTCCGGAGGCTGAGGCAGGCGGACTGCTGTGAGTTATAGGCTAGCCTGAGTTACATAGCAAGACCCCGTCTCAAAAACACCAAAAACAAAAAGGAGCCCAGAGCCCGGGAAGCAGGCGCTGCTACCCTCTGGGCTCCAGCCAGACACATTCTCACAGCAGTCAGTTGTGGACCCCCCAGTGGACTAGCCCATCCATGAGCACAGTGTCCTTGGGACCCAGTTGCCTTCCTGGAGGTTTTTCGGGGATTCCCCAGATCTAAATCATGATATGGGAGAGCCTAGCATTTCCTAGTGAAACTGTGGTAACTGAACCTTGCACATCTCCCCGCTGTGTCACGTGAGAACCACCGCACCACACGTCACAAAAGCCAGAAATCAGCAGCAAGGGCTCTCACATGAGGCCAACGTTGAAGCCATTCTAGTGACACTCAGGAACTGCTAAGGGGTAGGGAGGTCACTGTTGCTGATTCAACAGTGGCTCGGAGGTTCTAGCAGATGCAGTACAGTAAGATGAAGCAATTGACACAATAGTACACAAAAGAAATAAAGATAAAGCACTGTGCTGATTTGGTGCTTTGGCTTGAGTCAGCTTGATTGAACCACGTAGACCAGCAGTGGTGACCCTGTAGCCTGAGTGCTGATGTGGGCGCTTGATTATCGATGACCTAGAAGATTAGCGAAGCACACTTGTGAGTGTGTCTGGGTGGTCCGTGGAGAGTGACCATGGACGCCACGGTATTGGCCCCTTCCTCTCTGGCACTATTTCCCTGCTCTGCCGCCAGGCTGCCATGGACTACGCAGCCTTGCTCTGTCGCGCCCTCTGCCATAGGTTTCTGCCTTGGAGCCTACAGCCATGGACTGAATCCCCTGACACGTGAGTGAAAATGAACCCCTCTCTCTATGATGTCTGGGTCAGGTGTTTTGTCCCAGCAAAGCAACAGCTGACGAGTACCCTGCAGTGGATCCTCCTATGCCTTGGGATCCCCAAGACCACCCCAGCACAGTGAGCACTAGGAGGACTCACAGGACTTGGTCTGTAGTGCTGCTCATGGTTAACATTTATTGCAGTAAAAGATACAAAGAAAAATCTGCACAGGGAAAAGTCACACAGGGCGAAGTGCAAATACAACCAGGTGACATCCTGGAGACTCCTCTCCTTGGGGCCATGTTGTAGTCTACCAGCAGGCCACAGTGGCACAGTGGAAGTGCGTCTGGGCCTACACAGACCACTCAGTCTGAACAGATCCTAGGCACTGTGACCACCCTAGGCAGCTAGAGGATGGCAGATGCCTCCTCACATCTTGCTCCCAGCTGCCTGCCAGGGAAGCCTCACAAGCAGACCTTTCTAAGAACACTGGCCCGAGCTTGCTTTTGAATTCATGCACAGCCCAGAGGAGCCACTGTCAAAGCAAAACACAGCGGGAGGCTTCTGGGTACAAGCCAAGGTGAAAACTCACAGCCCCCTCTGCTGCAGCAACGAGAACCCAGGGGCTGGAGCACTCGTGCACACAGTGAAAGAGACGAGGGCTGTAGGGTGAAGGCCTGCGACCTGCTCCTACCTGGAGAAAACAGATCTTACTAGAAAACAAAATCTGAACAGAAAGGATTTCACACCGTTAAAAAAAATGTTGATTCTTGCACGTTAATATGCAAATGTAGGGCCGGGGATTTAGCTCAGTGGCTTAAGCACCTGCCTGGCAAGTGCAAGGTCAGGAGTTCGATCCCCGGTACCAAAAAAAAACCAAAAACCAAAAAACAACAACAACAAAAAAATATGCAAATGTAATACAATTCCAATAAGAATCCCAACAGGGCATCTTTTTGGAGTTGGATAAAAGTATCTTACAGTTTGTAGCAATGAAGAAATTCCTGAGAGTAGAATCTTGCTGAGGTATAGTCTTAGTGTGTTGGTCTAGGCTGAAAATCAGAAGCTATGTAAGAAGACACAAACCCTTCTGACTAAGCATTAGAAGGACTTTGTATGGCAAACATACTGTCTTGGTTACAGTTCTTGTTGCTGAGACAAACTATTCGATATCCAAAGTCACAGTAGAGGTTTTTCGTAGCTTGGTCTGCAGAGGTTTCGCTTCATAGCTGGCTGGCTCCAAGGTAGGCAGAGGGGCATTGCAATGGGGAAGCAGTTTATGGTGGGCAGAAGGAGGCACAATTGGGAAGAAGCAAAGTGGAAAGCAACAAGTGACAGGTGACAGGTGACAAGCACCATAGCTCTCCTTCCGTCCCTTTATTCTATCCGGGCTACCTGCCCTTAGGGTGGGCAGCACTCACAGGCAGGCTGGGCCTTCCCATCGTTCATGCCCAGAACTATGCCGGACCAGTCAGTGGACCAACTTACTAATCACACAGCCTTGATCCAGCTACATCGGAAAAGCCCTGCCTCTGACCACTTGAGACTTTGGGGGCACAGCTCGACACAAGCCATAGCAGATACCATTAACCATCCATTCATAGAATGAATGGTGATTGGATGGGTAAACTGGTGTGGGTGACAAGGGGTTAATATATACTACATAAAAGCCTTTAAAAAATTGCCGGGGGGCGGTGTGTGTGTGTGTGAGAATCAACAACAAACAGAGCAGAGATGTGAGCAGCTGGTCCATAGAACCACTCCTACCTGAAAATACCGACAAACAGGAAGTGCTACAATATTTGCGCAGTAAGGGAATTACAAGTCAGTAGGCTTTGTATCCTCAAACTGGCAGGAGTTAAAAAGAGCCACGTTGTTAGCTGATAGAGAGTTGGAGGGAAGAAATACTCATTCTTTCCAGGTAAAAATCTAAAGAGTTTTAACTTCTTTTGGAAATAGATCTGGCAGCATCAGTGAAAATTAAAAACAGGCATATTCTTGATCCAACGCGCTCAGGACAGCTGTCGGGGGCATGGCTGAAAAGCAGGGATGCTGACTGTGCTGCAGAGGGAGACAGGCTGCGATGGTCACCAGCCACGGAAGTCCTGAGGTATGGGGGTCACCTCGCGCATTTCCCAGAGGGCTAGGGCTGGGGCTGGGAAGAACCAGCAGTGTGCACACTGCCCCACTGGAGACAGCACAGCCAGCAAGTCCCCACGGATGCCTCTGTGTCGGTGTGGAAGCACACGGCGGAGAGGGCAGAGTGTGCGCTGACCAGTGGCCTCTGTCCCGAGGTAGGGGGTGGGGTAGACTGCGCGGGGTGGGGGCTGGGGTGTGAGGAGGAAGATCTAGCACGGCACACACACATTACGTTCATCTATCCAGGTGAGCTTAAATTCATGAGTTGTCACCATAGCAGAATCTATCCTGGGTTTTTCTCCCTCTTTTCTGTTAATAACAACCTGGTTTACGGAGAAGGCGGCTGAGTACCTAGTTAGGAGACTGCATTGCTGGGTCTCTCCAGCTTGGTTTGGCTGTGTGACTAGTTCTTTCCAGCGGGTGAAAGCAGGAAGACACTAGCTGAGTCTGATGGAAGCTGTTTAAAGGCAGCAGGGAGGCAGCGAGGGCCCTTTTGTTTTTTTGCTTTCTTTCTCTTCTTCCCTGGGGTACAGACATGATGGCTAGAACTTTGGCAGCCACCTTCAACTTTCAGGGCACCCTGAGTTTGGAGGCCACTCCCAGAGGACGGCAGAATCTGCGCTCCCGTCAGCTAAGGGGCTCATATGCTTTTGTTACTCTTAGTCTGCGTTCCATGCTCCAAACCTACAGTATATACTAAAAAAAATTCGAATAGCACACATTCAGTTAACAAGTGGTAAGCTGCACAAGCAAGATTAAAAATCCAAATTAGAGGACAAAGCAAATGGAGATCTAGATTAAGTGCAGGCAGGGCCTTGGCTTCTAGCTATGTCTTCAGGCCTCTGAAATTCAGAGGAACTGGACCTGGATCAGCTCTCCGCTGCAACCGGAAACTGTCCTGAGCCTGCAGCGAGCATCCTCTCTCAGCCTCCCAGTAACCCTCCACAGAGGGGACACAAGGCAAGCGTCAGACCCACCCCCAGCACTGAACTGAGAGTCAGAGGGGAGGAGGAATGGGCACCACAACGACAAAGGGGTCTGGAAGCGCTGTCCTGCTCCTAGGCGTGTTCTTGATGACTTCGCATGCATTTTTGAATTGGAATAATTATCATTCTATGTTAAGCTGAAAAGGCTCTTCCTAAGCAAAGAGGAAAGTGCCATTTAACAGAGAACTAGTGCAGTGTAAAAGCGCAGACAGAGACTTTGGAGCACTCTGAAATTAGACTGTGCTTCTGAAGGCTTGTAATTAGAAAGTGATGCAGTAGCTCAAATGATGTTTTCTGCTGAAATCAGTTCATGGTGAGCTATTTTGCTTGGATTTCAGGGACCCGCTTTGTCTAAGGAATATTTTCTGTCTCTCAGGAAACATCACGGAGAGAGCCGCACTGCCATCTAGCCCGCCTCACCGAAACCGCAGGCTCTGCCTTGGCCGCGTCTTTGTAGGCCGAACTTGAACTTGACGCTTTTGTAAGTATCAGCACGCAGAGGATCAATGGTTGCTGGTGCCTCAGAAATGAAGAAAAAACCATTGAGACATTTCTGGGGATCACAGATAGAGACCAGGACTTCTGGGCCCATGTAAGCAGGGTATGAAGTTTGGGGAGATCTTGGGTTACTTTTGCTCTTTGGTATTTTACTGATTCTTAAGGTTACCATAATAAAGTAACTTTTGATTTGGGATGTTATAAAACTAAAAGATAACACCAGGGTAAGAAACAGGACTTCGGCATTGATCGTTATTGTGTGCTTCCGCCATTTCTCCCTAAGCATGAAATCAGAGGCTTTCTCTCCTGTAGAACGGTCTAAGGCCAGATTTGTCTGCAGGGATGCACATAGCTCTGAAAGATAGCAGTTTGGGCGGCTTCTCTTTGGGGGTGGGGTGGGGGTGGGGCAGCACACCCCACTGGAAGGCCTGGGTGTTTCCACCCTGCAGACAGTTCCTGTGTGCTCAGCAGCCCTGGGGTGGCTCTCACTATAGGTGCGTTTGGGTGAATGCATAGACGTTGACACAAAGAGGGTCATGCAGAGTGTACTCTTGTGCCAGGTCCTTTTGCTCAGCCAAATGTTTTTGGTTTTTTTCTCACTGTTGTGTAGGTTAGTCACCTCTCCTTATATTATCCATTCCCTTACTGAGGGGCGTATCTAAGATGGTGCTTCGAGCATGCATGGGACCCTCATGACCCCTCCCCAAGGGCCTTCTGTTATGGTTTGCATCTGAATGTCCTCCCAAAGCCTCATGCAGTCATGGGGGTGGGCTTCTAAAGTCTGTGAATGGCTCATGATCCAATGCTGGGATTATAGGTGTGAGCACCACACTCTACATACAACATAAGGGGCAGAAGGAGTCTTCTCTCCATGTTCCTCCTCTCTGTTCTTGTTGCTTGTGTTGTCCCCTGCTGGCATGAACTGTTGTTCTCTGCCATGTGGCACTTTGCCTTGGAGCCAGCTGATTGTGGACTGAAACCTCCACAAACTGTGTGCTATATAAACCTTTCCTTCCTAAACTTTGGGTGTTGGGTATTTCGTCTTGACAATGAGACAAAAGTAACCAAGACACTCTCCTCCCCCATACACCTTTGTCTTTTGGGACTGGCGTGTTTCACTCAGCATGATGCCCTCCAGGCTCCTGCGTGTGGTGGCAGTGATTGGATCGCCTGCCTTTCACTATGCCCTCCATGTATGTGGGGCTGTACGTCCAGCTTCTTCCGGGAGCTTGTAGCCATGGTGGGCAATGCCGCTATGAACATGAAAATGCAAATATCTTCTTGAAACTCCACTTGGTTCTTCTGCATGTATACTCATATGAGAGTATATGCTGGATCCTCTGGTAGTTCCAATCTTAATTTTTGAAGAACCTCCAAACTTTTCCATAGTGAGTGTACAGCTTCACAGTTCCACCAAGGAATGACAAGGATTCCACTTTCTCTGTGTCCTTGCAAACACTTCCCTGCTTTTTAAAGTGTGAGATGGTGTCTCATTGTGGTTTTGATTTGCAATTCCTTGATGAAGAAGAAGAAGAGAGATGGATGCTGCTTCCTATGACCGCTGCCTGCGTGTCTTGTGTGCAGTGTCTTCATGAGCTCCTTAGCCCTTTGTATATCATCTTTGGAGATCTTTGGTGCCTGCTTTTTAATTCAGTTGATTCTGTGTGTTGAGTTATAGGACTCCCTCATGTATTCCAGATGTTTACCACTTTGAATAATAAATGATTTGCGAGGGGCTGGGATTTAGCTCTGTGGCATAAGCACTTGCCTGGCAAGTGCAAGGTCCTGAGTTTGATCCCTGGTAGTCCAAAAAAAAAAAAAAAAAAAAAAAGATTTGGGAATATATCCTCCCATCTGCAGTTTGCCCATTTCACCGTGAATTGTGCCCTGAGATGCGCACAGGGTAGGTTGTGTGCACTTCTGCTTTTTTGCCTGTGGTTTTTAGGTCATATCTGAGCTAGAAATAACTACAAAGTCCCATTTAATCATGCTATTTAGGACTTATGTTAAGTCTTTAATGCTTTTCTGTTGTTGTTGCAACAGGGTCTTGGTCTGTGGCCCGGATTGGCTTGTAACTCCCAGTCCTCCGGTGTCTGTCTCCCGAGTGCTGACATTCCAGGAGTGCAACACAATGCTCAGCGTTTTAAATCCATTTTGAGTTAGTTTTTGTATGTGATTTATTCATTTTTTAATGGTGAGCAGAAATTTGGGGTTTTGATGATATGCTTTGTTTTAGGGCTAGTTCCTGGTGTTTCTTACCTAACCAAACTTTGTCCACTCAGGACACAAAGAGACTCTTCTCTGTTTTCTTCTGGAACCCTGATAGCCTTAGGATTATCCATGTGGGCTTGTGGCCCACCCCAAGTCCACATCTGTGACTGGTGGGGGGAGGGTCAGAGTTTATTTTTCCCTGTGTGAACATTTTGCTGTCCTAGCACCATTTACTGGAAGACTTCCTGTCCCTGTTGATGGTGGGGTGGATACCATGGTGTCCTTGGTCTCCCTCAGAAGTGACAGGTGCCCCCTTGCTGCCATGGTGCTGTCTGGGAGCTTTTCTAGCTGCAGAGGCAGTGCCTCGCCTGGGACCACCCTGCGCTTCCCAGGAAGCTCTGTCCCGTGACTGACCCATCTGGATCAGTGGCCATGCTGTTGCTATGTTGTGGTGTCACTGGGTTGGGTCCAAAGATGTCCCTGAGGCTGAAATAAGGAAGCCGGTCTACCCTTCTGTAGAAGTTTGCAGGTTCACTGACTGTGGGAGAGGCTGAAGCTGGAAATTGATCATATGTGGGGGGCAATGCCGGTCCAAACATGAAGAGAGCCTGAAGTGGGCCATGTGAGCGAGCTGCTCCAGTCCAAGGCTGACACTAACTTGCAAAATGTGTAAGTGAACTGGCTGCAGTGGTTGAGCGGTTCCTTCCTCTCAGCCAGAGGCAAGGTTCCCCTGCCCTCAGTTTTCTGTGTGCGGCCTCTGATCTTTACTTCTCTGCGCTCTCACTGTCCTTCCCCCGGGAACTTTGACGGCTGAGCTGGACTTGGCACCTGATTCCTTCTGAGGAGAGTTTTCAGGACCCATCAGTAAGATGAGCAGGAAGATTTTATCAGGCAGAGATTTGGCGTGCAGAGAAGTGGGACGTGTTCACTCCTGGAAAGTTGGGTCAGGGGTTCTGCACTTCTGTGGAAGGGGCAGGAATCCCAGGAGCAGGCGACAGCCCAAAGGATGCTGGCCCAGGCTCCGGGCGTGGGTGGCTGTTTGGGGCACAGGTGGCTCAAACATTCTCTGCATCTGCTCAGCCTGCCTGTCTCAGGAGCATCCTGCTCTGAATCGGTGAGGCCCACCCCAGGAATCTGGGGCCGAGGTGTCCAGCGGGCCGGAGCCCAGATATAACCATAGGGACTCTGTTGCGGATCACCTGGGGAACTCCTCTGGGTCCTGGACGCTCCAATTTCCGTCTCCTTTCTGTGTTTCATTTCTCCCGTCCCACTCCAGAGGCACATCTCAGCGCACCCTGTGGTCATGGGCAGCGGTGGGCCAGGTGGCCTCTTCCCGATGGGCAGCGAATCTAGGTCTGAAGAGCTGCTCCCCAGCCACTTCTCGGCAGGGGTGCCCACCGCCTGCCTCCCGAGGACTGCGGCTTCTGTGCCACTTTCCCACGCACCACTGCCACCAGGCCCTGAGACGTCCCCACCCACTGCTGCCCCCACCTTCCTCACTTTCCTTCCAGCTGTTGGCAGATTCAGGAACAGCCGTTGCTGTTGGGGGGCTCTGTACCTCAGTTCCTTCTGTGTAAAGGAACTGAGAACATCAGCAGAATCCACACCCACAGGGAGCTTCGAGTGCGCTGCCCAGGCGGGCGCGGGCGGCAGGCAGAGTGGAGGCAAGAGTGGAAGCTGCCCGGAAGGGGAAGCCCTGGCAGCGAGGCCCTCAGCTGGTTTTACAGGGGTTGGTTCTGGATCACCTTTTGCCCAGTGGCAACAGGGCTGTCAGCTGTCCTGTCCCCAGGTGCACTGACTGCTGTGGGCAGGGTACAGGGTGCACATGGACAGAGCCACGCAGCACTGCACTTCAGGACCCAATCTTTGAGGCATGAAGCAGCTGGGCACTCTGTGCCCCTCACGACCTGTAAGAACTGAATCCTCAAGGCCGAGGCCACCCGGGAGGACATGCGCAGGGTGGGCCGCTCTCCACCCCTGCTGGGCCCTTTCCCGCGAACTCCCGTGCCTGTCCCATGGCACAGAAAGGAGCAGGGATGCTGTGCTTTTCTGTGGGGCGTTGGCAGTACCGGGGATTGAACTCAGGACCTCGCACTAGCAAGGCAGGCGCTTGTGCCGCTGAGCTAAACCCCAGCCCCCAGGATACTGTTCGGATACAACTTTATTCACAAAGGAAGAGGGCCAGGTTTCCTCCTTGAGCCTTAATTTGCTGGCCTTAGGCAAGACCAGTGGTTCTCGAACTTGGGCTTTCGAGTTAGCAGGAGGCTGTGAGGCGCCCAAGTCTGTGCCCCTGGGGTGTCCTGAGTCAGCAGGTCTGGGTAGGGCCTGGGGTTGCACTTTCAGAATGACTGGGCTGGGCGGGTGGTGTTGACCCCTGCCCTGGGTTTCCCCATTTCGGGAAGAACACCGCCCCCCCCCCCCCCCCCCGGCCAGGCTGAGGAGCGGACCTGGGGTTCTGGCGCAGGCTCTGCCAAGGAGTCGGAGCTGGAGACTGAGCCAACGGTGGAGGAAGCCGTTCCGGGGTGTGCGCCCCTTGGAGGGCACCCTGGGTCCGGCCCCTCCCTCCACGGGGTGCGCAGCTTTGCTTGGCCCGGTGCACGGGCCATGACCCGCCTGACAGGCCCGAAGCAACGGGTCGGAGCCCAGGGACCCGGACCTCGGAAAGTGGAAGCCGGAGTCACCAGGCTTGCCCCACCCCGCCCACGCTGGGTCCTGACCCCTCCTCCTGCCCTGGCCGTCTGCCGGGCAGGCCCCGCCCCGCTGCCCTCTGGGCCCGCCCCCCTCCGCAGGCTAGGAAGTCACCAGTCGGGTCCTCGCAGTGGCTTCACCCCAGGCATGGCGCGCGCATCGGGCTCCGAGCGGCACCTGCTGCTCATCTACACGGGCGGCACCTTGGGCATGCAGAGCGAGCGCGGGGGTGAGTGGGGGGAGCTTCGTCCCCTAGCGGCCCTGCCAATCCTACCTGTGCTGGAGCCGGGAGTCCCTGAGCCCAAGGGCGGCTCTACCCTGCTGCCTGCACCCTGGGCCCCGCCAGGACCCTGGGGTGCAGCCTTGTCTCTGTAGGTGCTCGCTCCCGCCGGGAGTCAGGGCCATCCTTCAGCTGGCACCTCCGCTGCCCCGTCCACCCAAGCCCCGGCCAGCCACGTGTGCGCACCGCAGCTGGGGAGTGGCGCCTTCCCCTGGCGGGCCTCCTCCTTAAAGATGGGCCTGGGCTCAGTTCCATTCCATCTTCCGCTCAGGGCCGGGCCAAGCCCCTCAGAACCAGCCCCAACTTCAGCCCTTGCCAGTCAGCCACTGTGAGGAGTGGAGGGAGGCGGAGGCCAGTGGAGACCACCAGGCCGTGTGAAGGCAGCGTGGCGTGGCATTCACTGTGCTGGGTGCAGGCAGACAGAGGGTGGAAGGCCGTCTGCAGGGAGTAAAGAGAAGTGGGCTCTGTAAGGGGTAGAAAGAAGGCAGGGGCACCAGGCTGGAGGGTCTCACAAAACGTGGGGAGAGCTCCCTGGATGTCCTGTGCCTCGGTGTCTGAAGTCCTGCGGTGCCCAGTGTGAATGTTGGGTGCCTCGGGATGCAGTCTGCTGCACCTTACTTCTTTACCACATCTTCTGTTGGCCACGGTCACCAGTGCAGGGCCGGGAACAGTGCCTCTGCCGGCGGGCAGCTTGGGTACCAGGAGAGTCACGTCTGAAATCACGCCTTACACACCCATCCTTTTACTGTTACAAACAGAAGTGAAAAAGAAGAAGGGAGATGAATGCTGTTTCTTATGACTGCTGCCTGCGTGTCCCGTGTGCAGAGTGGGCACCCTAGTGGGGAGGCAGACCGTGGGAAGAGAAGAGCCGCTACTGCCCATCTGTGACTGTTTGGATGTGGTCTTATAACAACCAGAAGACAGGGCCTGAAGGAGAGGAGCAGGGTGACGCAGGCCAGCACCCTGCGGCAGGAAGGAGCCTGAGACCCCTCCGGAGGATCTGTGAGCGGGGCAGCAGAGGAGGAGAGAGTTTATCTGACTGAAGAGAGGTGAAGAGTGGGGAGTGCCAGGGAATAGTAAGGAAGGCGTCTTTGAAATCCAGGACTCGGTAATGGGGAGAGCAGGGGAGATAGAACGGGGAGGGCGGGATGCTGGGAACTGCGGTGTTGGAGAGCTGCTGGGGGTCAGAGCGCCGTGTCGGAGCAGGTGCGGGGTAACTGGTTTCAGTCCCCTCAGAGCCTGACGGGAGCAGGGCGTTGGTACTGGGAGCCGTGGGGCCATCTGGCTTCAGTGGGACGGCGAGAGGTATTCGGCTGAGAACTAGGGAGGAAGGCAAGGCCGCATCCCAGACCCTAAAGGCAGCAGGGCTTTGGGTGAGGCCAGAGAAGGAAGAAGGGAAATGTTGAATGATGGAAGGGGACCCTTGAGCTGCCTAAGTGATGCTGATCTAATGGGAGGTGAGTTGTGGGTGGGCAGGTGTGAAAAGACCAAGGGACTCTAGGAGGGTGATGACCTGGGCCTTGGCTGTCTCCCAGGTGACCAATGTCCACCTAGACTGTTTGAGGCCAGGGCTAGTGTTTTTTTTTTTTTTTGTACTGGGGATCGAACTCACAACCTTGCGCTTGCCAGGCAGGCACTTAAGCCACTGAGCTAAATCCCCAGCCCTGAGGCCAGGGCTAGTGTTTACGGCATCTCTTGGGGAACACATGGGCTCAGTTTCCGTTGCTGGAGGCCTGGCTCTTTCCTCGTGTGTAGTTAAGGCCAAAGAGCAGTTAAACAAGTGTGGGCCAAGCACTAAAATCAGCGAGACTATTGTGAATACAATAAAAAATGTTTTACTAGGAAGACTCAGCAATAAGCTTCCATAAGGAGGATGAGGAGAAGGTCCAGGGAATTTTAGAATCTGATGTGGCCCTAACCTGTCATCCAATATCTTGAATAGCCACAGAGATATTAGAAGGATCAGGAATGTATATACAGTACTCATATTTCATAGGAAGACGAGTACCCTGTTTAGAATGTCTGCTGTCATCTGATTTTGGAGGAATATATATATTTAGGAGAGAGAGAGACCAAAGTGTCTTTTACTGTGTATAACTGTTATTTTGGAGGGCATATAGACAGATGGCAAAAGTTTATCTCTTTTATTGTACTTCTCTGCCGGATATTTAAGAACCAGTTAAAGTGACACCTGTGTTCCTCACATTGCCCTCTCACTGTCTGTCAAGGTCAGAAGCCTCTTGAAGCTTCAGTCCTGGAGCCGTGACCAGGACCCCTCCACTCCTGTTGGTGTCAGCTGCCAAGTTGGGTGGCAGTCTTGCTGGACAGGCCTTTCTGCTGGCGACCCTCCTTGGGCACAGCGCACATCTTGCTGGACTGCCTCCTGGGGTCCATCAGTCTCCCTGCTCTGCAGATGGGGTAACTAGCCAGACTTGCAGGGCCCTGTTGAAAAGGCTCTCTCATGTCCTGGGTCTCTGCTGACCTCGGAGGGCCAGGGCCAAAGTGTTGACCATCCTCTCAGCCCAGCTATCTCTCTAGATCAGTCTCTAAACTTCAGCTGTTACACACTCAGGAGAGAAGATTAGTTCTCCCAGTCTTAGTTAGCAGATGTAAAACACAACTACAATTTGTTTTTGATAGCTGGCATCCCTTGTTAAAGGCAAATCATTGTGAACTTTATAACCTAACCTCGTTGAGGGAAAGGCATTTTTAATCAAGGGATTTTAAGTTAACTCTTGGAGTATAGGAGAAGAATTGGGGTTTGAAGAGTCTGAAGAGAAAGAGCTGAGACGCCGGCTGACCTGGGAGAGGTTGGGCAGAGGAACAGAAGGACCAGGGAGCAGCAGCCTGGACTGGGCGTGTGGTGGAGTGGCAAGCGGGAGTCGGGCGAGCGCGTGACCAAAGGTTATGGGAGCAGCAGTGGCCTTTGGCAAGCAGGAGGCTGGGGTGGGCTCAGGCTGGGTGTGGATCAGTTCGCTTGTGGAGCCAGGCAGCCACAGATGGCCACAGCAGGGAGAGGGTGGTGGTGGTGCAGTGCAGGTCAACGCGCGCGCACGTGTGTGTATGTGTGTGTGTGTGTGTATGCACGTGCGATTTGGCAGGTGTGGCCAGGGGGGCCTGTGGCACGGGGTGGGGTGACGGGGTCTGCCATGCAGGCTGGAGGTTTTCTTCCCCTGGCTGGGCTCAGGGGCAAGTGTGGTCTGTGGGCCGGGCACATGGGCACCGTGGTCCTGCTGTGTGTACGAGCACCGGGCACCAAGCGTCTTGATCTCTGTGGTGGCTCCTGTGTCTCAAAGTGATTGGTGATAGCAGGAGGGTGTGGAGTGAGGGGAGTTGGGAGGAACTGGCGTGGGAGGGGAGCAAAGGGGGTGCGTGTGGCATAGAAAGGAGGAGAATTGGGATTTCTAACTCACTAGGAGAGAGGAGTCCAGACCTGCAGCTTGAGCCTTGACGGAGGCCTGGGAAAGAGCTCCGACTGCGTTGCTGCGGGCCTCTCTGAGGCACAGGTGCCCAAGGGTCCCCAAGAGTTGCCTTTGCCCTCCTCGGCAGTGCAGGTGGACAGCAGATAAGTGGAGACTGTCTGCTAGTTATCCTTCCACGCTGTGCAGAGCTGGTTTCCGCCGAGGGACCTTTGGATATCTGCTGGAGAGCTGCCCCAGCTGTGCCCTCAGCTGTCCTTTCGGTTGTCACTAGTTCCACACAATCAGAGCTCCGTCTCCAGAAAGGAGTCCAGTTTTCTGCTTGGTCAGCATTCTGCTGGGCACTGGTGTCAGTGGGGATTTTCCAGGAGTACTGGACAGTCCTGTCCTCTGCCTTGAGGGTGGCAACTTCCCTAAAGGCGATTACTGGCTGGCAGAGTAACCACTATTTGGCTTTAACATTTCTATAAGGGACAGATAAAAGCCTGAGATTTCATAAAAAGACCCATTTTACAGAATTTTATCCAGGTCCACTAGATGGCGATCTAACATAATTTCTCCTTAGTGTAGTCTAAGATTTAGGCCACTGAGCTAAATCCCTGACCATCGCAGTCTAAGGTTTAAAACCTCAGCAGTCAAGAGTCAGAGAGGTTCAGACAGTCCACCTGTAACACACATAAAGCACAAACGCAGGACTTTGTCCCTGAGAGTAAAACATCCCTTTAGAGAAACATCCTAAAGCGAGTTACAAAAGGTAGAAACGGCAGCAAACGAGAATGACAGTTATGATTACCTAATATAACTCAGCAATCAAGAAATAAAGCGAACTCTTATCTCCTGTTAATTATTTGTGATTTTGTAAAATGAAAGAATCAGAAGTATCACTCTCTGGTCACCAAGAGCCATTGTCTGGTGGGCAGCTTGGCCGCACCACATTGCAGGAAGAGACCAGCCGCTCGGGCCTCAGGTTGGGAGAAGCATTGAGGCTGGGACCCGAAGGAGACAGGGGTGGGGACAGAAGGTGCACGGTTCCCTACTGGAGTGCAGAGAGAGGTGTGGGAGGGCGGCCAGATCCCCAGTGGATGTCTCCAGTCAGGATCCAAGGCTGTAAACTCGAGCCACTGGGCAAGGCACACGTTGCGGTTGGTCAAGCCCTAGAGGGAAGCAGCCTTCACAGGGCGCTTTCCAGACTGGCACCGGAGTTTGAAAATCACAGGAATCAGGTGGGCCTGTCTCTGCGGGGGACAGGAAAACGCATGCAGGGAGGGAGAGAGAGGAAGACAGAGGGAGCGAGAGACTGGGGGCTTGTCTGATCAAATGCCTGGCTAGACCTGGCGTGGAGGTGGCAGGAGCTGAGGGACCAAGTCTGAGGACCTTGGTTGCCGGGAGGTCTCAGCTGGGTGGGGGTTCAGCTGGGAGGAGTGGCTCGAGGCAGAGGCCAGTCGAGAGCACCAGGCTGTGTAAAGGCAGCATGGTGAGGAGTTTGCTGCACCTGTGTGCAGCAGACGGAGCGTGAAAGGCCATCAGCGGGGAATAGGAGAAGTGGGCTTTTCACCGGGGTGTGAAAGAAGGCAGGAAGATCTCAGCAAACACCAGCGGCAGAGTTGGATGTCTTGTGCCTCAGTGGGTCCTTGAGGTGTCAGGACTTTGCCTGTGTATGTGTCTAGGCTCTCTCTGGATCCCCCATGGGGACACCTGTGGTGACATCTAGGCCCACCCAGAGATCCGGCGCTGTCTCCATTTTCCTAGGCATAACCACACCTGTAGTGGCTTTGCCGTGAAAGGTAGCATCCACAGGTCCTGGGCTTGGGACATGGGTGCATGTTCAGCCACCATGCGTAGGGCATGGCCCCTTGTGGGGTGGCAGGCGGCTCCTGAGTGTGGAGACAGGCCATGTCCTGGGCATCTGCAGAGCCCATGGGTCTGCCGCACACACACTGGTTTCCCACGTGTTCCTCGAGCCCTGCCACAGGCCTCGGGGTCTACTCCCCCCGCAGAGGCCTCAGGGTCTTGGCTGGGGCTGTAGGGCCAGAGGCCTTTGGGTGCTTTCTCTGGGGTCTCTGAGGGGGGGACAGTGCCACAGACACCCACTATCTGAGGGGCCTTGGACTGTTTGGGTGGCTGGGGGGGCTGCAGCCTTGGCGGGTGATGGGAGGGTGGCAGGGTGGGAGAGAAAGGCTGCCCTCCTGCCAGCTCCAAAGCCCACCAGGCTACCGACTCCCCATATCGGGGAGAGAGAAGGGAGCGCCCATAAGTCTAGAGTCTGGGCCCATTTGTGACCTGCCTGTGAGACCTGGGTACAGCCCGCCACGGCAGAGGCTGCAGGGCAGCCAGGAGCTGCCAGGCAGGAAGTGCTAATGGTGCGGGTGGGGAGGGGCTCCGAAGGGGCCACAGGGAGAGGTGGGCTTTGCCCTGGGCTGGGGACCCCCAGGCAGTGCAGGGTGTGGCCAGCAGACCCCGTGGGCAAGAGAACCCAGCCCCGCCAGGAGAAAGGCTGATGTGCACAGCAGCCAGGAAAACTGAGGCTGTGGGGACCAGCAGGGCCAGCTCCTGAGTCCAGGATGTGCTTCCTCTAGGCGAGGCCAGTGGCTTCCAAGATGCCCAGGGGCTCCTGAGACTACAGGCTGAGCTCGGAGGACCTGTGTGTGCCGGGCAGTGTTTGTTCCTGGCCTGTCTTCCTGTGGAGGGGCTGGGCAGGGGCGTGGGGAGGACTTGAAGAAGTCACACAGGATCCCCGCCAGCCAGGAGCTCACAGGCTGGCGAGGGAGTATGTGGGAAGGGTACTATGGCCTGGCAGAGGAGGGCTTCCTGGCGGTGGTGTCCAGGGCTGAGCCTTGAGGCTCCTGCTGGTGAGCCCCAGGGGGCAGCACCTTCGGGCAGCACAGCAGTGCATTGTGGGGAGTGGGGGAGAATGGCAGGCGCTGGGGCTGCCTGTGAGACAGGCTGGTGGGCCTCGCTTGGCCAGAAGCGTGGAGGACTGGAGATGGGGAGCAGGCCGAGTGGGACCTGGCAGAGTGGTGTTGGTGCTCTGGGGACTGTCTGGGTCACAAAAGATTCTGCGTTGGCTCCAAGGGAGGAAGCTGTGGCATCCGGGCTGGGACAGCAGCTGACCTCTGGGGGGTCGCCTCAGCCTGGAGCCCCAGCTGTGGCAGCCCCTCTGATCCTGCCCTGACTGCATGCTCCCTGCTGCCCACAGTGCTCGTCCCTGGCCCAGGCCTGGCCACTGTGCTGCGGACCCTGCCCATGTTCCATGACAAGGAGTTTGCCCAGACCCAGGGTCTCCCTGACCATGCGCTGGCGCTGCCGTGAGTGGGGGCTCCCCGGGCCCGGGTTGCCTGGAGTGCAAGGTGGGCAGGTCTTGAGGTTCTCAGGGTAGTGGATGCGACCTCCAGCAGCTTCCACCTGAGCACCAACGGGGTGGCAGCTTCCACCCGCACAGGGCCGGGCAATGGCATCAACCCACATGGAGGGAACACCCCTGTCTGGAGCTGGAGCCCACCCAGAGGCCTGGCTACCCTGGGCCTCCCCCTCCTGAGTCTGGGGCTGGCTGGGGGCTGGGCTGTGAGTTGTCCTCACAGCAGCTGCTCTCCCTGAGTGACCTCCCCCTGGGCTGGTCCTGCCACCTACCTGCAGGTGTGGAAGGGGACACTGCTTGGGGATCCCCTGTCCCAGCCCATGACATCATCCCTCCTGGGGCAGTGGCCCTGTGCCCATGGCAGGGAGGCCCTGTAGTCAGGGCCCTGCAGCCTGTGGCGTGTGGACCCCCAGCAGTCGCCCAGGGAGTTCTGGATCCCGAGGGCTGGAGCAGGAGCCTGCATCCTGCCTCCCACAGCCCAGGCAGCCACGACCCTAGGGTCTTCTACACGGTGCTGGAGTGCCAGCCCCTCTTGGATTCCAGCGACATGACCATCACTGACTGGGTCCGCATAGCCAAGACCATCGAGGTAGGGCTGCGGGGTGGGCGGGGGTGAGGCGAGAGGCGGGTTCGCCCGCTGAGAGGCGCAGTCCTGGGCACTGCAGGGCCACACCTGGGCGCTCACCCACGCAGGGGTAGGGCGGGTGCCGAGCTGCTCTCTTTCCTGTCAGGGGCAGCCTAGCAGCCGGCTTGGTCTGTTCCTACAGTCGGCTTGGCCTGGCTGGTGTGGGACAGGATGGGCGCAGCTGTCAGGGCACTGATGGGCTCTGTGTGGCTGGCCTCTCCCTCCACCCCCGGCTGCGTGGCTCATACTGAGCTGGAGACCAGGGAACCTGCTCAGGGCCTGGCAGTCTGCGGCGCTTCGTGCCATGGCCAGCTGCCCTCAGCCTCCCCAGTCCCAGCTCCTGTATAAGCCCAGCCTCCTATCCCTCAGCCCCATTCTGGCCTGCCTCCCTGAAAGCCCCCTTGCTGTCCGGATGCAGTGGGACACACCTGTCATCCCAGCTACTCAGAAGGCTGAGGCAGGAGGATCACAAGTTCAAGATCAGACTGAGCAACCCTGTCTCAAAAGACAGAGCTCTGGGGCAGGAGCTCAGTGGTATGGGACCCCTGGTCACACCCCAGTAAACAGCCCCAGCTGTGGCCCACCTGGGACACTCTGTCTCTGTTTAGGGAATGAGGGGCCAGGATGCCTGTCTGGCCTGTGTGGTGCTGGTCCAGGGCTGGCTCTGTGGGCCCAAGCCTGGCTGCTCTGCTTAGCCCTCGGAGGGTTAGGGTTAGGGTTAGTCAGCCCGGCCTTCTCAGCCTGCAGCTGTGGCTTCTCATGGCCACCAGAGGGCACACTGCCCTTGCTGAGGCTCCTGGCCCCTCTCTGTTGCCAGGCTGCCATGGCAGGAGGGGTCCTGGTCGTCTCAGAGCTGTGTCCCTGGCTGCCACAGCCTAGGCCATCTGCGTGCCATGAGGTGGTGGCCAGGGGCATCCTGCAGGCCCAGCTGGTTTGCTCAGTGGCCAGAGTCCCTGGCTGGGTCCACTTCCTCACAGCCTCCCAGACCACCTGCCTTGTGCCAGTCACCTGTGTTCACACTACCCTCCCAGTAGATGGAGGGGTGGGAGCCTCCTTCTGGCCACCCTACCTGGGAGGTCCTGACAGCCAGTCTGGGGGCAGCTCCTACCTTTGAGGAGCGTCAGGAGCACCCCCAGGCCCCACAGTCTCAGGCCCCAGGCCAGCCACCAGAGTGCAAGCATGTGGGAAGCATGGGGCCCTGGGCTCTGGACAGGGAGCCCCCAGCCCCTCCATCTGCATTGGGCTCGGTGGCTGCCCTCGGCCCCGCTCCTGGCTGCCCTGAGCACACCCCTCCTGCAGAGGCACTATGAGCAGTACCAAGGCTTTGTGGTCGTCCATGGCACTGACACCATGGCCTTCGGGGCCTCCATGCTGTCCTTCATGCTGGAAAACCTGCACAAACCTGTCATCCTCACTGGCGCCCAGGTACCTGGGAGGTGGCTCCTCAGGGGTGAGCTGGGGCCTGGGCTTCCCACTCCATGCTACATCTGAGCCCTGCCGTGTGCTGCCAGCCAGGGAGTGTGGACATCCTCCGATGTCCTGGCACACAACACCCCCTCCTCTCACCCTGATCCGATGCAGTGGAGGGTCCAGACCCCCATCAGGGCCTGCTGGAGGGACCTGTGTGGGGCTTGGCAAGAGCCAGTCTGGTGGCCATCAGGTGGTGGGGCAGCTGGGCTGGGTGCTTGGCCTGCATGGGGCAGGGCCCGTGGGTTGAGGCACTTGGTGTAGGGACCACCGTTGGCAGCCTTGGAGGTGGGCAGTTCCCCTCTCTGCAGACCCTGGCTGCCTCTGTCCTGGGGAGTTTGCTGGAGAGGAGTCTTTCCAGCCTGCCTGTGCCGCCCTGCCTCAGCCTACCTCCGGGCCTCTCCCCAGGTGCCCATCCGCGCGCTGTGGAATGATGGCCGGGATAACCTGCTGGGGGCGCTGCTTGTGGCTGGCCAGTACATCATCCCCGAGGTACCCAGTTCCTGGGCATGGGTCGCATCAGTGGGGGAATGAGGTGCTGTGGCTGGGTGTGCAGCCCAGGAGCCGAGGATTTGTGGGTGCGGCATCAGGACTGCAGATAACAGTCCTGTCGGGTTCCTGGTTTTTCTTACAAGTAACACACAGTCATCAGCAAACACCTCAGAGCCAGGCGAGGTGGTGCAGGCCAGTAATCCCAGCAGTATAGGAGGCTGAGGCAGGAGAATCACAAGTTCAAGCCCAGCCTGGACAACTTTGCAACTTGGCAAGACTGTCCAGAATATAGAAGGGCGAGGGCTGCCGGCCCAGGGTTCAAACACGAAGGTGAAACTCCGGGAAGATGATAAAGCAGAGAGCCAGCCGCCCACCTCGCTGCTGCTCTGTTGTCTCTGTTCTGGTGTCTCTGTTCTGACATCACGTCGCGGCCCTTTGCGTGCGAGTCGCAGACGTGTGTGCACACTCCCCGCCTCCCAGGTCTGCCTGTTTATCCACAATCAGCTATTTCGGGGCAACCGAGTAACCAAGGTGGACACCCGGAAGTTTGAGGCCTTCTGCTCCCCCAACCTGCCCCCGCTAGCCACCGTGGGTGCGGACGTCACAAGTAAGCCTGCCAGGGGGTGGGGTAATAGCTGCAGGGGCAGCTGGTGCCAGGGGCTCGGAGGGACTCCCAGCATGGGGAGGGGTGGCGGGTGGGGAGAGGGGTGTCCTCGGGGTGGGCCCTGGAGGGCAGGTCTGGGGCTCTGCCTCTCACATGTCCTGTCCACCACCTGGGCCCATGGCCAGGCAATCCTCAGTGACCACTGTGGCTCTGTGGCCCACTCTTCTCTGTGCTCTGGACCCACGGGTGACTGGCTGTCCTTGTCCTTGTGAGGCCATCGTTTCCTCAGGCTTCCTGGCCCCAGGAAGCCTGGCCCACCCTCCTTGCCCTGGTGCAGAGCTGCCCTCTTACCCCCTGAGATGCCTGTTCTCCCTCTTACCCCCTGAGATGCCTGCTCTCCCGTCTACCCGCAAGGCAGATCCTGTGAGGGGCCTGGTCCTGAGGGGTAGCCCAGACCTGGGCCCCACTGCTTTCTGACTACCGGGCTCATTTTGCTCTCCTGTCCATGGGGCCCTGCCTTGGGGCCTGGCTTCAGAGCCCCCACTGTGCCGGCCACCACTCAGGGGCATCCTGGAGCCTCAATGTCCTGCCCCAGCTGGGTTTCTGCAGGCACGGTGGCGGGGGGCTGCTTGGCTGAGCCCAAGTGGCCGCTCTTGGTTGACCAGGTGGCTGGGCAGCAGCCTGGGGCTGGGAGGCCCCCAGGGCCTGTCTGCTGTCAGGCAGACCTGAGCCCCACTTCTGTCCCGGGGCTCTCAGCTGTACCCCCTTCCCCATGTTCCTCCCAGCTCTTCAGTGCCCAGCGGGCCACAGGCGGGGGGGGGCACCCATGTGAACTGGTCCTGCTGCCCAGGGAGTAGCCGCTGCCCTGCAGGCCAGCTCCCCATGGGCACTGAGTTGTACCTCACCTGGGTGGGCAGAGAGGCCAATGGCCTGGACCTCAGGCCTCTGCTACACTCAGAGCCCCACACCTCTGACCCCTCCTGTCAGGGCAGCTGGCCCTTACCTGGCCACCCGGGGGCTGACCTGACACCCCGAGCCACAGCCTGGTTGTCCCCAGGGTGCGTTGCCGGTGTGTGGGAGCCTGCAGCCCGCCCGCCCCACTGATGTCAGCCTGCCCAGCAGGTTCTGACTCTGCCTTGAGAAACTCCAGGCTTGGCCCAGGGTGTGGCAGCTGGGGCCCTGGTGGGGGGGGGCGGGGGCTGAGCCAGGCCCCCTCCCAAGGGACAGCATGGTATAACCGACTCCCGGGGGCTCCCTGCCGTCCCTGCATACTTGTGGGCAGCCCCGTCCCTGCATACTTGTGGGCAGCCCCAGTGATGGGGATGGAAGTGTGGTCACGTCCTCACCCCAGGCCCTGCCTCTGCTTGAGGTCTGCCTAGCCTGAGAGGCCTGGAGTGGCGGAGAGGGGAAGGAGACACTGCTGGTAGCTGCAGGTGGGGCCTGGGGCTGTGTCACCCACACATTGAGCCTAGCGCCCTCCTTGGTATGGGGGAGGCCGCTCCCCTCCTAGATGTGCTGGAGCTGCACAGGCCACGAGTTCTGCTCCTGCAGCGTTCACTGCTGTAGGGGGACAGGTTAGGGGCTTTAGGGACTGTGCTGCATGGACCTTGCCTGGTCAGGGCTGCCCCGTACCCACTGTGCCCATTCCTGGCCTCTAGACCTGGGGATTTCATAGAGTCTGTTCCCAGTGGTGGCCACCAGGTGGGCCTCAGTCTCTTCGTCACCACCCCCTCGGCAGCTGTAACCCTTTGGGGGTGGCAGACCCCACCCCAGCCTCACCTGCTGGTGCAAGTCCCGCAAGCACCCCACATTGATGCCAGCTCCTCTGCACACTGAGGGCTGCGAGATGCCGAGGCCCCGCCTGGTGTGTCCAGAATGGCCTCTTCCTCTCCATCAAATAGGAATGGCTCTGCAAACAAGGCCAGAGGTGGGCGAGCTTACACCCCTGTGGGGAGGAAGCGCCCAGCGGGGTGCAGGGAAGACCTCACTCCTCCCTGGTCTCAATTTCCCTGGGTGGGCCTGGCCCTGAAGGTCCCCTTGGGGCCATTTAGTGCAGGGGGAGTTGCCAGCGTCCACCCCATCGGGTACCACAGCTGCAAGGGTCAGGCCAGGCTTCCTGTGTCAGCCTTGGGGTCCTCTGCTAGGCCAAAACTAAGGGGCACTGACCCCTTGCTACTTGCTGCAAAGCCCCAGAGTGTAAGGTCTGGGGCGCAGGGAGGGGTAGGGCAAGGCCTCAAGCACTGCCGCACCACCTGGCTGGAGCTTCCTTTCCTAAATGCGAGAGGGTCTGAGAGAGGTTTCCGTCACACATCCACTTGGTGGGCAGTGGGCACAGTAGGTCCCAGCGAGGGAGGGCACTGGGACCTGGCACAGCAGCCTTTGCGCTGCTGTTGCACGTGCCTGGATGGCTGTGCCCTCCCCTTTGGGCTGCCAGGCTCAGCCAGGCCTCCTGGTTGGGGGCTCCCCCTCGCACCCCTCCTGGCCAGTGGCCTAAGTCACCACTGCATGGCTATGGCGCCCCTGCCCCCTGGGCTCCTGGCACTGGCCTGGTGAGTGGGGCTGGGAGGATCTTCCCTGGCAGGAAGTTGGACAAAGGGGCTGCTCAGGGCCTGGGCGTGGGGGTCCCACACCCAGCCCCTCTCTGTCCTTAGTTGCCCGGGAGCTGGTGCGCAAGGTCAACTGGAAGGACCCTCTGGTGGTGCACAGCAGCATGGAGCACAACGTGGGGCTGCTGCGCCTCTACCCTGGCATCCCCGCCTCCCTGGTAGGCCTGCCCTGCTCTGCACCCCGAGGGTGCCAGCGCGCTCCCACGCCCCCGCGCTCCGCAGCCGGCCAGCCAGTTCAGCCCCCACTTGGAATCCAGGCTCGACAGGGCAGCCCCACCTGCTGGGTCTCGGCTTCCCTTTGCCCCAGGCCCTTCCCCTCCACGGTGGGCACTGCCCTGCAACCCCGCCTCCTCTGGGACCCAGGGGACTGTGTCAGGAGTGGCCTCAGGATTCAGGCCAGGCCCTGGTTTCTGAGCTGCTGATGGGACCCGAAGCCCTGTGCTGTCGCGCTGGGATGCAGGCGAGGCCAGCGCCCGGCTCACAGGGTGTCAGGAAGCCTGCGTGCCCATCAGCACAGCCTCCCGGCCCGAACCAGCACTCTCATACCTGCTGCAGGGGCAGACAAAGTGACGGGGCCAGCCTGAGGCTCCCTGTCCTTGTCTGCCACCCCATGACACACGTCCAGGGTTCAGGGTCCTGCCTCACAGGGGATGAGGGGTCACATAGGTAGGGGACCCACTCTCCATGGGACCTGTGGGCAGCCCCGCTCAGAGCCACACAGCAGGCCCTGGGCCCTGGTGACTGGAGAAGCAAGCAAGGCCCTCAGCGGTGTCCTTACTTGCCCCACAGGTCCGGGCCTTCCTGCAGCCTCCGCTCAAGGGCGTGGTCATGGAGACCTTCGGCTCCGGTAACGGGCCCTCCAAGCCCGACCTGCTGCAGGAGCTGCAGGCCGCGGCCCAGCGCGGCCTCATCATTGTCAACTGCAGCCAGTGCCTGCGGGGGTCTGTGACTCCGGGCTATGCCACGAGCTTGGTGAGAGCGGGAAACTGAGATGTGTGAGGGTGTAGACCAGGCCTGGGCTGTGAGAGCCACCCTGTTCCCCTCCCTGCAGGCGGGCGCCAACATCGTGTCCGGCCACGACATGACTTCAGAGGCCGCGCTGGCCAAGCTGTCCTATGTGCTGGGCCTGCCGGGGCTGAGCCTGGAGCGCAGGCAGGAGGTGCGCATGCAGTTGGCTGTGGGCAAGTACTCCGGGGTTTGTGCATGCGCACATGTCAGCTGGCAGTGCCCCCTAGCCCAACCCGGCTCGGGGACCCCCCTCTTTCTCTGGGGAACCTCAAGTCCTAGACAGACAGGCCCATAGCCTTCCTGGAGCCCCCTCCCAGGGTGGCCACATTGGAGGCCACCCTGTGGGGTAGAGTTCTGAGCTCCACGGCTGAGCCCAGTGGCCTCTGTGTCCTGCAGCTGCTGGCCAAGGATCTTCGCGGAGAGATGACACTGCCCACGGCAGACCTGCACCAGTCCTCTCTGCCAGACAGCACGCTGGGGCAAGGTGTCACCCGGCTCTTTGGTCTGAGCGGTTGCCAGGTACGTGGTGTGGACAGTGGCAGCACCTTGAGAGGCAGCAGGCCACGGGCCCCATAGGACAAGCCAGTCCACAGCCACTTCCATTCAGCTCTGTCCGCCAGGAGGGGTGACCCGCAGGAGCCCTTGGAACCCAAGGCGCAGTGACCCTCACAGGACCTGGGTGTGAAGGTCGGGGCCTGGGGCCTCCAACCTCTGAGCCCTGGCTCCCCACTGTCTCCTTGCAGACGCTCCCTCCTCTGAGCACCCCTCCGTCCCCACGCCCAGGCATCTAGCGCAGGAGGGCAGGGGTGGCTGGGGCACTGAGCGTGTGCCTGGGGCCTGCCTGCCCATCCCTGGTGGAGCTCTCAGGGCAGCTCTGGATCTGCCTGCCAGGCCAGTGGGTTATGGCAGAGGAGAGGACTGGAGTGCTCTGCCTGTCATTAGGGTGTGACCTGGGGCCTTCGTGCCTCTAGGGATAGCCTGCTGCCAGCAGCTTTGTGACCAGACTGGGCCATGGGGCTGGAGGGCTGGCGCTGCTGGCCTTTGAAAGGACCCCACATTCAGGGGGCCTGAGGTGCCCCTGGGTGGCCGTCACCCTTTTCTCTTGCTAATGCATGCCCCGCCCCTCCGGACTCTCTCACTGGACAAGGATTTAGAAGAGGAAATGGTCTCAGAAGGGGGTGGCAGGCTGGGTCACCCCTACTGGGGACAGATCCAGGTGGTGGACCTGCGTCTGGACCTTTGCTCCAGGGTGTGGGGTCACACGGGCCTTGGGTGGGGTAGTGGGGTCCAGGGTGTGTGGTCCCAGCACTTTCCTGTGGGGTGGACTTTGCTGCCCTTTGCCTGGAGTGCCAGGGCCCCAGAGCACAGCATAGGCCCAGACACTGCCATCCCGCCAGGAGGAAGATGCAGTGCGGGACGCTGCAATGCCCAGCCTGGCCCTGGCCGCGGCCCATGCTGGTGACCTCGAGGCTCTGCAGGCGCTTGTGGAGCTGGTGAGCCCCACAGTACCGGCCCCTTCCCCAGTGTGGGCTGGGGGTGCTGACCCACCGTGGGTGGATGCCCTTCCTGTCCTCACCAGCCCTGCCTGTCGTCTGCCTGGCTGGGCCCCAGCATCGATGCACCGGTCCCCCTCCCCACCTTCTCTCAGTGTGGCTCGCCCTTCTGTCTCCCAGGGAAGTGACCTGCGTCTGGAGGACTCTAATGGCCAAACCCTGTTGCATGTGGCTGCTCGGAGTGGGCGTGAGGGTGTGGTCACCATGCTGCTGCACAGAGGCATGGACGTGAATGCCCGAGACCAAGAGGGCCTCAGCCCGCTGCTGCTGGCCGTACAGGGCAGGTACCTGGGCCTGGGCACTGCAGTGGCCGCGTGGGCAGGGGAACCTGCTCAGTGTGAACAAAGACCGGGTGGCCTGATGGGCGTGATCAGGAGGGCCCTGTGGAGGAGGTGACCTCCAAGCTGATCCAGGCAGGGTGGTTTTTAGAAAAGGGGAGCCACTGGCAAAGTGCAGGGGGCTCCTGGGGCTCCTCAGCCCACTGCTGTGAGCTAGGAGAGGCTGAGCCGGCAGGGATACAGCTGTTGGGCTCAGGCTCCCAGATGGGTGCCTGAAGGTGCAGCAGGGAGCGAGGCCCTGTGTGGCAACCAGCCCGCTCTGCTCACCCACAGGCCGCATAGGCCCTGGGGAGGGGTCAGGGGAGGAGGTTCCTCCCTCCCAGGGCCTCCTATGTGCCTCAGCCTTGGCGGGAGGGCCCTGTGGACAGCCCTGACCCCAGGCCTGGAGCAGCATCAGGTGCAGAGGGTGTCGTCACATGTCCGTGGGAGCACATGTGGCTGTGCCGTGGGCTGGCACTGTTACCGTGGCCTCCACGTGCTCTGATGCAGAAACTGCCTTGGCTTAGTGACACTGCAGTCACGCCTGTCTGACAGCCGGGTCATCCAGTCCTACCCAAGTTCCCCAGACCCAGTCACTGAGGCCGAGGATCCAAGCCTGGCACCATGGGGCCCTGTGTCCAGCCAAGGGCCCTGGGAGCTGTGTCCTGGGA
The DNA here is from genome assembly GCA_004027295.1 of Dolichotis patagonum. Classification (NCBI taxonomy): domain Eukaryota; kingdom Metazoa; phylum Chordata; class Mammalia; order Rodentia; family Caviidae; genus Dolichotis; species Dolichotis patagonum. The sequence continues at coordinate 63,492 of PVJX010006273.1, forward strand.
AGGTTTGAGCCTTCCTTGAGGAATGACCCAGGCTTCCAGGATAGCAGGGGGAGTTTTGGGGTGACCCCTGGGCCTGGCAGTGTGATCTGGGCAGGAGATTTGTGCCTGGTATCCTTGGGGGTGGGTGGGTAGGGAGGAGATGCCCACCCCGGCTGCCTGCCTGGCCCTGCTGAGCTGGAGTGGCCCAGAAGCCAGGCCACGCCAGAGGGCACAGGGCCCCCCAGCTGCCCTGTACTCCCTAAAAGTAGGGTGGCCATGTAAGCTACAGTGTACACCGACACTTGGTGTGAGGTTCGAGTCAGGTCTTCCTGCCACACTGATGCACCTTGTCCTTGGCCTGCTGAGACCTCACCTGTGCCCCATCCCCACTGGGCAGACCGCAGCCTGAAAGCAAGCTCCGGGAGTCAGCTTAGGAAACTGCTTGGGTCCCTGGCCTGGGGTCCTGATGGCCCACCGCTGTGGACCTCTGTCTGCAGCCTTGACCCCTTCGACCCTCAGGGCAGAGCCAGCTCAGGTTCCCAGGCCTGGTCCCCGGCCTGGCTGGGAGTTGGCTCCGGGGTGAGTGTGAGATAGTGTCCGGCTGCAGCAGGCCTTCAGTGTGGACCGTCCACCAGGTGCTGTCCCCAGGATGGGCCGGGGCACCACCGGGGCATGTGGTGTGCATGGAGAAGCTGCTCAGCCAGCATGGGCCCTAGGGCACAGAGGTGGCAGGACTTGGAGAAGGACGCGTTGTGTGCGCCTGGGCAAAGGGCTGGGGGGTAGCTGTATCTGTGGCCAGGGCTGCCCAGCAGTTTTCCTCACACAGGCATCAGGGCTCCATCGGGCTGCTGCGGAAGGCTGGGGCCTGCCTGTCCCCCCAGGACCTGGAGGATGCAGGGACGGAGCTGTGCAGGTGAGGGCGCCAGCGTGGGCACAGGCCTGCTGGGATGGACTGGCTGGCCAGGGCATGGGGCCAAGCAGGACAGCTACATCCCACATCCCGGGTCCCCCCCTGCTGAGGGGAGAGTCCAGTGTGTGTGGCAACCATACACCGCACTGGGGACTCAAGCAGGTGGGGGAGTCAAGCAGGGCAGGAGTCTCAGCTGGTCACTGTTCCTGTAGCCAGGGCCCCAGGCCAGACAGTAGGTGGCCACAGGGTTGGGCCGGCTTGGAAGAGGGAGTTGTAGGCGGGAGGAGTGAGGTGCCTGCTCCTCAGGAGAGGACCCTCATCCCTTGGCACCAGCTACTCCCTCCATCTGGCTCCAGACTCCCCAGTCCTGCATGTGGGGTCAGGGGAGACTGGCCCGCACTGGTCTTCAGTGCCCCAGGGTACGGCTGCTTCTTGGTGATGGGGGCCCAGGCTGGGAGGTGGGGTGAGGGTGCAGGGGCCCCAGGAGCGTGGAAGCTGGCCTTTTTGAGGGGATTTGTGACATGGCTTGGTCCAGCGCCATACCCCAGGGAGGCCTTGATGACTCCAATGACAGTTGGAGAGACAGGCATAGCCAGGTCCATGGGAGCCAGGGCTAGAACCATTATCTGGAACCCTGCTTTGGAGTGGGCCAGCCTGCCAAGGGGTGCAGTGGGGCCGCTGTGCGGGAGTTGTGGGTGGCGGTCTGGGAGAGACTGGTGATTCACCCAGAAATTACTGGGCGCCAGTGTGGGGTCACTGCACAGACACCTCCTGATGAAGAGCGAGTCACTGGGCCTGGGGCCCAGGGTCAGCCCAGCCGGCTCCGAGGTCCCGGGGGTGGGGTGGGGGCCTCCCCTCTGGGCCAGCCCCCCTACCCTCCTGACAGGACCCTGTTCAGCCTGCAGGGCCACTGCCACCTCCTTCCTCTTACCCAGGCCCCTGAGAAGTGGCCCTGGGGAGGGAAGGGGGTGATGTGTGTGTGTGCAAGTGCATGGGAGTGTGCGCATGTACACGTGAGTGTGAGTGTGCGTGTGTGTGTGTGTGTGTGTGTGTGTGCATGCGTGTGCCTCTGCCTGAGTCACAGCCACACCCACCAGTGAAACTAGACTCCTGCCCTGGGCGGGGCGCTGCTGGGTCAGCTGTTTGGGGCCAGCTGTGCGGAACCCAGAGTGGGCAGTAGGGCACATGGACAGACAGGTGCCCAGCAGCCCCTGACGGCTCCCTGCCCCCAGGCTGGCATCCAAGGCGGACACGGAAGGCCTGCGGGCATGGTGGCAGGCTGGGGCTGACCTGCAGCGGCCAGGCTATGACGGGCGCAGCGCTCTGTGTGTCGTGAGTGTGCTACCCTGTGCTTCCTCCAGGAAGGCCAACCTGACCCGTCCACCAGCTGCCTCTCCCTTGCCGCCCTGTCCCCTACCAAGAGCCCTTGGGGCTGTTTCCCTTGCCTGTCCCAGACCAGTCCTGGAACTGTGGGGCATGTGGGGCCCTGTGTGCATGAGCCAGAAGTGTGGGAGAGGGGCAGGGTGTCCTGGGGGCCTTTGTGGCCCCTGAGCAGCCCCCCATGTTCCCCCACAGGCAGAAGCAGCCGGGAACCAGGAGGTGGTGGCCCTTTTGCGGAGCCTGGTATGTGCAGGCCCGGTAAGTCCCGAGCCAGAGTTCTGAGGGCTGGTTGGGCCAGAACACAGGGCATGGGGAGGGGCCGAGGCAGAGCCCTGCCTCCAGGTCCTGCTGGGCCTGCACGGTTCTCAGGAGACCACCGGTTCCCAGGAAGTGCCGCCTGCCATCTGACCTCCAGCCATCCCGCTGTGGCATGAGCAACTCCTCCTTCTGCTGCCTTGACCTGTTGGAGGGACCTTGGGCATATGACCCCCCAGCAGGATGCAACCCACTGCTTAGAATATACCCCAGGCTGGCTCAGTGACAAGCTGTAAAGGTCTTTGTTGGCAAAACAGCAATAAAGTGACTGCAGAGGGGCCGCCTCCCAGGCCCCCTGAGTCTAGCATGGTGGGTCTGTCACCTGCAGCTGTGGCTGTGGGAGGTGTGGGCCCCAGGCTGTGGGACACCCTGGGGACCAGAGGGATGGTCATCCCAGGCTGCTTACTGGGTGGGGTGAGGTGGCACAGGGTGGAGGTCTGGACCAGCCACCCTCCCAGCTCCCTGTACCCCGTCCTCATCATAGGGCAGGGCACAAGGCTGACAGCCTGGGGGTGGTAGGGAATCTCCACCCGTAGCACTGCCCATGGTCACTCCAGCCCCACTCAGGTGTACCTCTGTCTCTACCCATTGTGCGCTGCTGCTGGGGATCAGGAAAGAGGTGACCAGCCCCAGGGGGCTGCTGCAGGTGTGCCCATGGGCATGGCAGCCACCTGCCTGATCAGAGCCTGGTTGGGGCTGAAATTGGGCTTGGGCCCAGGTCAGCTCGTGGTCCAAGCTTTAGGTGCCAGCAGGGGCAGCACCTGCCCCAGGACAGAGCCACCAGCCACCTGGCACTGCTGTGCACAGTCCTGGCCTCCTCTGTCACGCCGCACCATGTGTGGATTTGCACCCCTCTGTCTCCCTGCCTTAGGCCCTTGGAGCTGGGGTGTGGGAAGATGGCCAGGCATGAGGGCATGTGCCCTATGGAGTTTAGGCAGATGCATTACCCAAGACCTAGCACTTGGCACTCAGGTGGGCCAGGCTGGGGCTCCTCAGCCTGGTTCCCAGGCCCCTGCTGAGCCCTGAGGTGCAGACTCCCCCGAAGGTACTGCAACTGGCAGCCTCCCAGCACCTCACCCAGACACAGGTGTGTAGGCCTTGCACAACCAGTGATGCCACATGAGGATGGCCAGGCCCAGGCCTTGGCCCCACACCTGGATGGAGCTCTGGAGGAGGTGGCCGGGTTCCCACCCTGACGCCTGCACCTAGCAGCTCTCGGGCAATGCCCACTCTGCTCGGAGGGGCTGGGGGACCAGGCGGTGCTGTTGCTCATGGCCACGCTGTGCTCAGCACTTGTCGTAGCCTGCGGAGCCAGAGGTTGTGAAAGTTGCAGGTGGCTCATGTTACCCACATGGCAGGACCCTCCCGAGCATGTGCCAACCTGCTGGTTTGGAGACACCCACTGGCCTGGGACGCATGCCATGCTAGGGGGAACGCCCACACAACCACCATCCAGGGAGCACCCTTGTCACATTGGCTTGTCCCCAAGTGGGTCAGACCGGTTCGGCAGAGATGCTTGGGCAATGAAGGGGGAGCCAAGGCAGCTGGACAGGCTGGGCAGCCAATCCCCACTCTGGGGCCGCTGTACTGCCAGACACAGAGCATCACCAGGGCGGCTGGGGCACAGGGCTGGAGGCCTGGGTGTCCTTGGGGACAGGCTGGCCAGTGAGGGCCATTAGCTCCAAGTCACGGGGAAACTGCCGGGGTGGGGGGCTCCGCACTGGGGCTGTGGCCCCTCAGATGCACGGAGAGCCAGGCAGGGTGGCTTTGGAGTGCTCACATTCTGCCTGTATTGGCTCCTGTGACCCCACCACTCTGCAGTCAGGAAACCAAAGCACAGCCGGGCACTCCTGTGTCCAAGGTTCCTCTCCCACACCCACACCCAGCAGAGCTGGTGATGGGTCCCCATCCAGGACACCAGGCCTCGGGACAGACAGGGATGTGCGTGGGCGGCGGGCTGAGCCTAGGCGGGGACTCCCAGGCAGCGTCGCTCTCACCTGGTAATTTCATGCTGGGGAAGCCTCAGCTTCCATGGCCCATTATCTCGGGAACATCTCTCGCGCATGGCGCCCATGGCGCCGTGTTCCCAGGTCCTTGCCGTAGATGCTCAGCCCCTCGGAGCTCAGGCCAAGCGCAGTTTAACCCGGGAACGTCACTGCCCCTGAGAGACTGGGTTTCCCCGGCTGCAAACAATAAACCTGCCACCATTTACTTTATGGGGTAGTTGCTCCAGCACACGGAAACGGTCCCACTCCACGTGGTGGCCACCTTGTGACCTGTGTCTGGCCTGCACGCCACCCATAATCACCCTACTGCCCACCGAGGCTCAAGACTTGGGCAGGGATTTGGGGTCTCCATCCCCCAGGCTGCGGAGCCGACGGCTCTGTGCGGAGCAGGGCGGGGCGGGTCCTGCAGGGCAGGCTAGCCTGCGCCCCGTGTGCGCTGCCCCTTCTCAAAGGCCTGGGGACCAGAAACCCGCGGGGCCGCTCCCCGCCCCTCTGCAGTTTCACTTTCTCTTTATTCTCCTCCCACGGAGCTCCTTTGAAGGGAGCTCACGGGAAAGGCGTGTCTGCCCAGGCCCGCCCCGCCTGCTCCGGCCTTCACCTATCTCGGGCGCCCTGGGCCCCAGACACGGGCTGCGGGGAGCCCGACCACGGGCCCAGGGTAGGAGGCGGGCGTCCCCGGGGCCTGCTCCAGGCCAGGTGCGCCCAGTCCCGGAGCTGGAGGTGGGGGCGCCGGGCGGGGTTGGGCAGCCGGTGAGTCAGGGCCACCCCCGCGTCGGCGCGTCGAGCAGGTCCCCGGCCCGAGGACGACCCGCCGCGCGACCCGCAGCCCGGGAGCCGCCCGCCTGGAAAAACCGGTCCGGCCAGCCCGGCGCGGGCGCATTCCGGCGCCGGGGAGGGCGGGCGCTCCGCATAAAAGACGCCGCGCGCAGGCCGCTGGCGCAGGAGCGCAGCCGTCTGGCCACGCGGGACGAGGGGCCGCCGGAGCCCCTGCGACGCCGCTCTGGGCCGAGGGCGCTGCGCCTGGCAAAGCCCGGGGCGCCCGTGACGGCGAGGAGGCGCGGGCTGCGGCGGCGGGGCACACGGCCCGGCTGGATTCAGGGCGCGGGCCCGTCTCCCCGGACCCCCGGCGACGCACGCGGTTCCAAGGGCAGAGGCCTTCTCTCTCCACAGCGCGCTGAGCCGAGGTGCCGCGGACTTGCCCGCCGGGTCCAGTGGTTCTTAACAGTTCAACAGTTCTGTAGCGCAATTGTGAAATGTTTAGGACCACTAGACCCGGCGCGCTCGGCGACGGCGGGGGCGACACCGTCCACCAGACGACCTCCACGCGGCCCGCGGTCAAGGTCAGAGCCAGGGCCGCGCCAGAGAGCGGCCATACGCACTTCTGGCTCCGCGCCGCGACCCCAGCCAGAGGAGCCCCAAGGGCTCGCCCTGCAAGACCCCCGGGCTCGGGCCGCCGCGGTGTGCCCTACCCTGCAGTTTCGGGCTTGAGGGGCGACCCAGAGGCGTGCACCCTGAGAGCATGGCGCAGCCGAGAGGTGGCCGGGCGTGGTTGTTCGAGCTGTGGGAACCGCCGGGGTGGGAGCACCTTATCGCCCACGTTCCTGGCGTGTCGCCGGCCCGGAGACGCCCTCGGCACCCTCCTTTGCCCCAGAGGCCCCATGCCTGTCGAAACTCCGGCGGGTTCCCAGCGAGGTTAAGGAGCGCTCCTTGCCCTGGGCGTCCTGATCGCTAGGACAGCCGCGCCCTCCTGCACTGGAGAGGGCTGGGGATCCGCCTGCTGAGCTGCTCCTGTCACCTCGGGCCTGGGGACGCTGTGCAGCCAGAGCAAGGCAGGGTCCAGTGCTCCGCTGTTTAAAGAACCAGGCCAGAAGTGGGCTGGGAAGGGCATGCGGTGGAGACAGGCCTGCAGACCTGACGTGGCCGGAGTTCCTCGGAATGGAAGGCCGCCCAGGTGGGTGGAGAGCTCCCTTGAGGGAGGTCAGCGGCTGACCACTACGGCTCGGTGTGGGCCTGGGAGCCACCAGCAAAAGGCCATTGTGTCCCCACAGCCAGCAGGCCAGATCCTGTCCTCTTGGGTGTGGTGCTGACCTGCACCGAGCCTGCCGGGCCTGCTGGTCCAGCCGCACCCTCTGGGATGCAGGGAGCTGCTTGGCCTGGCCTCCATGGGCTGTTGTTTTTGGGCCATGCTGGGCAGCTGGGCAGGGAGACCTGCTATGGCATTTCCCACTGCCTGCTTCCTATGTGCCCCATGTGAGAATGCTCCGGAACCTGGGGAGGGCCAGGAGCCTGGCGCTGTCCACCAGCTGGAGGGAAAGGTGCCCCACTGCCTGGCAGATGCCACTGTGGCACTTTCAGGTGCTGCCTGGAGAGCTCAGGGTGACGGGCAGCACAGCCCATGCCAGGCACCGAGTAGTGTCAGCAACTTGAGGCTGCCACTGCATGGTGGCAGTTTCATTTTACACTGCATTGTCCTTGTAGCTTGGTGGCGTGGTGAGGGGCTGGTGGGCGCACAGGTGTTTCCTTTCCCTGCGCACTGTAGATGTGTACTTCTAGGCTGATAGAAATAAACACGTGCCACAGCATCTGCTGTCCCTGCGGCTGGTGTGCTTTTTCCCCAAGGCTCATCCCTCTGGCCTGGCCCTCCCAAGCCGACCTCTTTTCCTTCCCTGACAGGCAGAGGTGTGGGGGTGTCCCAGTCCCAGCCCTGCCTCTGTCCCTTGGCTCCTGCTGCCAGCATTCTCACTGCCAGGGAGAAGGACCTCTCCGGGGTGCAGGCAGCAGCAGGCTACTGGGCCAGACACCTGACGGAGCCAGCTGGGCGTGTCCTGTCCCAGTTGCAGTGGCTCCGGCTGCTTCCTTCCTGACCCTTCCCCAACTGGAGGCCTCAAACTGTCCCTGGAGAGGTTAGAGGGCTGTGGGGCTGGAGACAGGCAGAGGAACCCCCCCCCAGCCCTAGTCATGGGGGCTGAGCCCCTGGTGGGTTCAAACCCAGCTGCCACCTACAAGCAGGTGACACTGGCAAGTCCCTTATGCTCTGAGAAGATCTATGTCCTGTAAGTAGGGCAGTGGGGCTCCTTGTAGAGCACATCTGGGGCAGAGGTAGTGCCGTCTTAGAGGTCCTTGGGCTTCCTGGAGCTGCTGGGGACAAGGCTCCTCTGCGACAGTCACCAGACCAAGCTCTCTGGCACTATAGCTGCTGCACTCCCAGTCTCCCTGTCTCTCCAGAGACAGAAGACACCCAAGGTGCCTGGTGTCCGTTCCATTTGGGCACAGAGACCCTGGCCAGGGCCCAGCTTCCCAGTGTTCTGTGACTCAGTTCCCCTGGGACATGACTAGGGGCAGTTGCAAGGTCCTACACTCTGCTTCCTCTGCCTCTGGGAGCAGGGCCAAGACTCCCAGCCAACAGGGCTGCATCCTGGGGCACTGCTGAGCATCCCTGGATGACCACTGACTATCTGCTGAGGTCCCCTGGGAATTTCTGGGTTTAGTGTTGCAAGTCCCATGTTGTGGGAAGCCCTGGGTGCTAGGAAGGCCGGGAGGACATGGTGGACACCACCCTTGTGGTGCTCAGATACTGACCAGTTGTCTTTCCCATGGGAGGAAAGAGCCTGGTTGCCCTTACAGTTGCTTGGCCAGTATGCTAAGTTGGTGACTCACTGGGAGGCCAAGACCATTGCAGAGGCCCAGGATCCAGCATCTGGGAGGAGCTGGGGTCTGCGCATTTGCTGAGGGCCACGTCTTACACAGCAGCTCATGGCAAGGGGAGACAGCTTGCAAGAGGGGTGGTCCTGCATTTGTGGCTTTGGAAGATTGCCTCATGCCTCCCTCTGGCTCTCCCCAGATGAGTCCTGGGCACAGCATGGCCTTCTACATCCATGCCCATTCCCACCACAAGCAGGGCCCGCGCAGGCCTGGGCTGGCTGAGGGCTGTGCAGGGCCTCGGGTGTCTAACTACAGTCTTGCAGTGGCGGGTGGTCAGAGAGAACTGGAAGGACAGCTGATGGTGCCATACTGTCTCTGTGTTCTCTGTGATTCAGGGAGGGCACTGGGCCCGTGACTGTCTGCCTATGCATCTGCTTGGTGTCCTGAAAGCTGTGGGCAGGGCTAGGAGGGGGAGGAAGTGACTCTGTGACCACGAGCCAGCCCGGGCCTTCCAGTCTGAAGTTAATGGACTCGCAGTAAAGCACATGCTTCACATGAATGACCTAAGGCTGTACACATGCACTCACGCACCACCACTCTACAGTCAGAGCCGTGGCCAGGACTCCTCACCCAGCAGGGTGGAATCTGCCCCTGTGACTCTGCCCGCCTTCCCCAGCGCCCTGGCTCTGGAGTTTTCTTTGTTGGAAAGTTTTACCTGAGAATTCCAGTATTTGTGGTAGATATAGGACTATTCAGGTTGTTTATTTCTTCTTGAGTGAGTTTTAATGGACTGTGGCTTTCACAGTTTTGCTCACTCGGTCTAATTGGTCACATTTATTGGTATAGAGTTGTTTGTAATATTTTTTTATTATCCATTAATATCTGTAGAGTGTGTGATGGCCTTTTCCCATTCTCAATGTGGATACTTCGTGTTTTCTCTCCTTTTTCCTGGATCAGTCTGGCTAGAGCTTTATCACTTTCATTGAATTTCTTTTTACAAAATAGATTCGGATTTTACTGTTTTTCTCCATCATTTTCGTGTTCTCTATGTCACTGATTTCCACACTCAGCCTTAGCATTTCCTTCCTTGTCACCTATACTCAATTTGCTGTTCTTTTTCTGGTTCCTTTCTGCAAAAAAAAACCTTCATTTATTAATTTGCTCAACAAATAAAATTGGCTAATTTGTCATGTGTAACTTGTTTTGAAATCAGTATACATTATGGAGTAGCTAAATCAAGGTAAGTAGGATAAGTAAGACTTCACACATTCGCAGTGTTTTGTGGCAGGAACACTTAACCTGGACTCTGCATTCTCAGTTAACTCGACACCTTGTTATTAACCATGTCGTCACGTTGCAGAATGGATCTCCTGAACCTATTCCTCCTGTCAATGAAACATGATTTCCAGTCAACATCTTCCAAATTTATTTTTCCAGTTTCTTAGACAGTGAGTTTATTTATATCTGACCACTTTTAATATAAGCATTTTAGTGCTATAAATTTCTCCCAAGTAATACTTTAGATATATTTTCCTTTCATTTTCATTCCGCCTATCTTGCTAATTTCTCTTTTGAATTTTTCTTTGACAGTTGGATTATCTGGCAGTGTACACGTAGTTTCAAAACACTTGGGAACATCTTTCAGATATTGATTCTTTAGTTCTATTATGGTTAGAGACTACATCGTGTACTATTTGAGTAATTAAGGTTTGTTGGCAGCAGGGTGTGGGAATGCTCACCTGTGTCCTACCACTCTGCAGGCTGAGGCAGGAGGATTGCAGGTTTTAGCCCAACCTGACACTGACTTGGCAAGATAGATCCTGCTTTGAAATAAAAATGAAGAAAGGGCTGAAGATTTAGCTCAGTGCAAGACCCTGGGTTCAATCCCCAGTACTACAAATAAAAAAGTGTATTGTGTTTGTCTCGTGGCCATGCGTGCTTTACTTTGATGAGTGCTCTGTGTACTGAAGCAGAATGTCGTGACCCTGTTGCTGGAGGACTGCTCTGCCTGAAGCGTGATGGTTCGAAGTATGGTTTCTCAGCTTTGCGATGGGTTCATCTGGGTATTCAATGTGTCTCACACTCACCCTAGTTTCAACTTACAGTGGGCTTACAGGGACTGAACCCTGTCACAGGCAGTGATAGCTAACTGCTGTGTCAACTGCTGGGTTCCATGTGCCTCGGCATGGCTGGGAGGACCGCTGAAGAGGGAAGACCGGGTCTGAGGGGCACCGGCCAATGGGCTTGTGGCCTGAGTGGAATAAAAGGAGAAAGGACAAGGTGGTCTTACTCTTACTCTGGAGTTCCAGTCTGCACTGTCACCTTGGGCCGCTGGCTCCAGGCTTCCAGCACAGGACGCTCCAGGTCTTCAGGTCCCTGCCTTTGCCTGGACCCCTCGGCTCTCCAGCGCCCAGGCAGCCCTTCTGCAGGCTTCCACACCTGGCTCTGCAGGTGGCTACTGTGAGGCTCCCCGTACATCATGTCTGTATCGGTGTCTGTCTGTCTGTCTAGCCATCTATCTGTCTAGTATTGCATTAAATCTGTTCCTCTAATGAGCCCTGCCTGGTACACAGGTCAAGGGGCATCTCCGCATAGATTAGGCTAACCTGGTCAAAGTATCATCCAGGCTGACTGTGTCCTGATGATTTTCTGTCCAGTTGCTCTGTCAGTTAGCAAGAGAAGAGTTCTGCAGTCTCCAGCTCTAATTGTGGATCTTTCTGTTTATCTTTTCATTTACATCCACTTTCCTTCATGTATTTTGAAGCTCTTCTATTTGGTGAATGAGCTTTTATAATTGCTTTGTTCTCTTCTGGGATAAGCCTTTCATCCTTGGTTATATTTTTCACTCTGAAATTTCCTTTATTGTTATTAATACAGCCGCTTCAATTTGCTTTTAATTAGTCAGTGGGGGTTTCTTTATATTCTTTTCCTTTTAACAGATTTCTTTCTTCAATCTATGTTTTCCAGTGTGCTAACCAAGGCATTAAATGCATGTTCTTTAGCACATGCTAAAGATCTTGCCCTTGTTCAGTTAAGTCTCCACTTTTTAATTAGAATGCTTTGGCCATTTACATTTATTAGGATTATTGATACATTTGAGTTTTGATCTATCATCTTACTCTGTTTTCTTTTTGTTTTATCTGTTTTTATTCTCCAGTTCCTTTTGTGGTTGTTGCCTTTTTTTGATTGATTGAATATTTTAGAATTCCAGATTTTTGTTTGCTCTCTTATTAGCTGTAGCTCTTTGGTATGTTTTCTTATTGGATATAGTTATATGTCACTTAACAATGAGGACATATTCTGAGAAATATCAAGGTGATTTTGTCATTCTGCAAACTAAGATGGCTGTGATGTCACTCGGCAAAAGAATGTTATGGGGTAACATTTGTGCATGCCACTCGGCATTGATGGGTATGTCATTATATGATATGTGACTGTATAGTAAAATGATTTAAATTTTTTTCCCAAATGCTTTTTTTTTTTTGGTACTAGGGATTGAACTCATGACCTCGTGCTTGCCAGGCAGGCACTCATGCGAATCCCTGGTCCAAATACTGTTATTTCACTAAAGCCCAGAGAGAAGCAGTGCTAGGATTTCAGGTATAAAACACTGTACTTTCTGTTTCAACCTAATAATTTTTTCCCTCTTTTTTCTTCCCCTGACACCTTTTATATTTCTTTTGCCTTCTGGGAGATTTCTTGGGTTTTATATTTCAGTCCATCTCTTGAATTTTATTTCTGTTATTAATCTTTTCCAAGTGGTTTTTTGCTGCTCCCTGAATTTCCTTTGTACTTAAATTCGTGGAGCCCAACACCTTCTTTCTGTGAGGAAACCCTGTAGCTTCACCCAAGACTAGTGATGGGGATGTCGTGAGGATGGTGCTCCTGAAGTGGGGAGCTGTGTTCTTGGTGGGCAGCCTTGGGACCCCAAAGCATCCTTATCTTTGTCACCCTACAAGTCAACTCCTGGCGTCATTGTGCTCTGTGTGGCAGGTCACGAGTGGGCACTCTTCAAGGTGTAACACACACAAATGTGTAGGCTCTGTATGCATGAGGCCACCTTTGCACCCTACTCCCTGCCTGGAGAAGCTCCTGGGGGACAGGGAGGACCTGTATGTGCATGCCACCCAGAAGGGCTCCTCAGGAAGGAGCAGGGCCTTTTCTGGCACCTGGCTCATGCTGTCCAGATTATGCATTGGGACTGGGAGGGGTCCTCAAAGTTTCCCAGATGGCGCTGTCAGGTGAAGCACCTAGAGCTCAATAGGCTTCCCGTCCCTGTCCCTCGGACACTACCTGCTTCAGGTGGATGCTGTGTCCACTTTGCGATGGGCAGAGAGAGAGGGAGCAGGAAGAGGAGAGGAGCGAGGAATTTGGGGGTCAGCAGCGCCTGTTCCATGGGATGGAGGCATGCAGGAAGGCAGCTGGGCTGGCAGGCCTCTTAGACCGAGGCCACAGGGTCTCAGTTTTGCTATGGTCATATGCGGGAAATGGGACCAAGGATGATTTTGTTTTCCTCTGGCCACAGGGACCGTGGCTGAGTGCACCATCTGCTGGCCTCCAAATGCAGTACCCTCCTTGCAGAGGAGCCCTAGTGGGGCAGACTCTAGCGGGGGCTTGGGTGTTGGGGACACAGCAGAGGTTAGGGGAGCCTGACCCTTGAGCGGTGGTGGTGGAGAGCTGAGCCACCCAGGAAGCAGAGTCCTCCGCAGAGGCAGGCGACCCTGGCTGCTGGCTGAGACCTAACTAAGGGGGTGGTCGTGGACGCACTCAGGGATGTGGTAGGTCGGGGTCCTGCTGGGAACCCGACGGCAGCAAAATAGGCCTCTGGCTCTGCTCTGTGGCCATGGTTTGGCGGTAGCGGCGGGGACAGAGATCCTGAGGCGTGGCATTTCGGGTGGTGGGAGTGGCAGGAATCTGGCGACTGAACTGGTGAACGGATGAGCAAATCGACACCGGAAACAGAAAGGCCTCTGGCTCTCCCTTCCTCCGCGCTGACCAGGCGCCCAGCAGGCGCTGGCCGAGGTGCTGAAGCCGCGGTGTGGCTGCAGTGCCTGCACCCTGGGCCGGGGCTTCGGCTGGGGAACTCGGGCATGGGAGGGAGCAGGATAGGCTGGGCTGCTGACCAGCGAGCGTTCTCGTGCTCAGGTGGTGGCCTGGCCATGCTGCTCACTCTGCCTGACAAGCCGCTGTGTCCTATCTGGGGTTCCAGCAGGGCTACCTCGGACGGTTTCCAGGCTGGGAACTCCCAAGTCAGGATCCTGCCCCTGCCCCAGCTGCTGTCCTGGGCCAGGTGCCAGGCTGGGGGGCGGAGGCAGCAGTCCCAGCCTGGGAGATCACAGTGAGTCGACTCCTAGGACGGAGGTCAGATTGAGCATGCAGACACTGTCACGTGGCCTGAGCAGAGATGGCCACAGTAAACATGGGCTGTGGCTACACGCGGCAGACAGGCTCCTTCCCAGGCATGCAGATGCCCCCGGGAGAGTATCGATGATCCCTGTGCCCCGGAGGAGCCAGGTCACCTCCCAAGCCAAGGCACAAGGATGCTGGGGTCCCTGCTGTCTCCTGGAGGTACCCCCCCAAGAGCTGTGCCCTCCGTGCTCCTGGGGCTGGCTGCAGGGAGTGTGGTGAGCCAAGGCCCCCCAGGTGAGGGGAGCGACTCCCCACCACCCCATGCTTTGAAGATCTGAGGGTCCATTGATGCTGAGCAGGGCTTGGAGTCTTGCTGTGGGGGTAAAACCAGCAGCTACAACAACCTGTGCAGTGAGGGGTGTAGCGACGCAGGAAACGCTCGCCGGCCCCAGCCTGCAGGCAGCAGTTCCTTGTCTCCTGTCCCTGCTGGGGGCTTGCATATGTCTCAGGACAAGTGTGGCTGTCTGCACTCCACATGTCTGTCCCTGGGGCTTGTGCAGGCCATTGTCCTGAGGGGTCCTGTCCCCTCTGTGGTCTGTCCTGTCCCGGAGGAGGAGGAAGGGACAGGACTGGCTGCTTCCTGCTGCAGCTGCAGTCACTGTCCTGTGCACCCTGGGAGCGAGCCTGCTGCCCTCCCCGCGGAGCAAGTGTTGGCTGCAAGGACGGTGCCCTTTCCTTGGAAGGCCGGCTGGGGTGGGGACTGGTCCATGTGTGCCCAGGTGCCTGGGGGCCTCCTCACTTCTGACTCTCACTCGCAGGCTGGGGGTCCTCACACTGTGCCCAGTGCAGGGACCTGACCACTCCAGCCTCCCTGAAATATTGCTGTGCTAGTCTGATTGGAAGCCGAGCTCAGGCAATGAATCCTGAGGACGCTCTGCTCACTTGCAGGAGGTTTTTTCTGTTTTGCCCCCGTGGCCTAGATTTCCCCAGGGATGGTTTTGACCGCCGCCGCAGCCCTGGTAAATTAAATGTTAAAAATCTGCAAAATGACTTTAATCAATCCACAGCGGTGGTGGGTGGCCTCCTCCCAGAAGCCCCGGCACCAAGGACGCCTCCCAGGGTTCAGAGTGTGGGAAGAGTGGGTAGGATGGTTCTGCCCAGTGCTCTGACATGGGGAGAGGGGCCCCAAATCCAGACCACTGGAGCCGACCCTGCGCAGGGGCCTAGGCTAGTTGTCTTGGCCTACCCTGCTCTTTGTTCCAAAACAGGGGTGTTGTGGACCAGGGCAGAGGGCAGCTCTCTGGCCCTCTCCTGACCGGAAGCTGTGAGGGGACTGGCGGGTGTAACGCGGGCCCCGTGGTCCGCAGATAAGGTGTTTACGAGCCTGTACCGAGACAAATGGAAGAGCAGACAGCTCTTCCGTAGCCACTAGGGGGAGCCAGGGGCGAGCTGGAGAGCGAGGGTCTCTGGCCAGCCGGTGGAATGAGCCTCAGGGGCTCCAAAGTCCCGCCCCGGGGAGCGTGGAGGTGCGGGGCAGAGTGTGCGCGTGGGTGTCTGCAACCCGACTCGGCGTCCCGCGAGCACAGGCCCTTCCGACAGGTGCTCCTTCCTTTATACGTCCTGCTCGAGGCGCATCTCCTTGGGCCTGTCCCTGGCACCCCAGCTCTCAAAGACCTCCCGCCAGAGCCCGCTTACTTAAGCAACTCTCTTGGCCCTGGCGTTCCGGCTGGGAGCCGTGCGCTGCAAC